>JARYGA010043322.1:0-15120 GCA_030545235.1 Helianthus tuberosus
TCTGACTTCTACAGGCGCTTTTGTACTTTCATAACAGTTGAATAGAAAGATCAGACTGCGTTTAAGCATTGAATACTTTGTCGTACATCTGTGATTTGATCAAATGGATTCCGCACATTAGTCAAAGTCGATTCATCTAAGTTCCTGATGAACAGGTCCTATATGAGGGACCAACAAGTGGTATCAGAGCATCCAGGGAGCTGAATCGAGATCTACGACAACGAATTCACCGGAATTCGAGCTTTTCTTGCCGATCAGAGTCAAATTTCACCGGAAATTTGACATTTTCTCTCACTTTCTACTCATTTCTTACATTGTTTTTCAATTTGTGACCATAAAATCAGAAAAACATAAAATTGGACGTGAATCTACGGTCAAAATTTGATAAAACTTATATAAATCGATTCGCAATCAATCAAAGTATAATCCTACCAAGTTTCATAATCAAATTCAATCAAAAACTAGATCAAATTCATCAAAAACCATGTTGAACTGTTCATGTTTGCTGACGTCATCCACTCGCTCGGACAGCTGTCCGAACGGATTGGACTAGACAGTACCTATTAGTTACTTGCTGACATCATCAGTGTTACTCGCTTGGATAACCATCCGAGTGGTGTGATTTGGATTGTTTAAGTTTATCAGCTTACTTTATCATCCCACCCGGTCGGACAACAATCCGATCGGATTGGATTTGGAAGTTCTTGTTTTCATTTACAAAAGATAACCTTTCAACCGGTCGGATTACCATCCGAGCGGTAAAAGGTTGAAAGTCAAACTTTTCAAAGTTTAAGAGTGTCACTCGAACGAACGACCACCCGATCGGATCACCATCCGATCGGATAGCCTTTTCACAACAGTATAGTTGATTACTTGTGTTACTCGTTCGGATTGTGACTCGACCGGATCACCATTCGATCCAGGTGCTTTTGGTTGAAATCTTTGAAACTTGTGAAAATTGTCTAAGTATTTGTAAACTGTTTCAAGTACTCTAAAATAGGGGATGATTTTCTCAATCCTTTCAGTGAGATCTTTGCATACACCAGCAACACAGGAGACACTATGTCAAGCAGCACAAACACTACTGCTCCAAACCCGAATCCAAAGAAAGCCATTATCGACTCATTGAGCGTGGATAACACGTATGGCACATACAACAAACCGCCCAAGCTAATGGCTATCGAGGAATACAGTAGGTGGGCAACTAGGTTTGAAGACTGGTTGAAGGCTTTCACCTACCAGAGTTGGAAATGCTTGAAGAGTGGGTTTAACATTGGAAGAAGTGACTATGAGAACTTAATTGAAAATGAACAAGAAAGTTTTATCGCTGAGCAAAAATGGATCGCATTGCTACATCAATCAGTGAGGGATGATATCATATCTCTAATCGATTACAAAAGTTCCAAAGATTTATGGGCAAAATTAGAGAAAAAGTGTGTGGGTGGTGAAGAAATTGTTAGAAACAAGAAAAAATTGTTGAAAAAGGAATTTGATTTATTTGGATGTATGAAAAAAAAATAAATCGGTTTCAAAGAGGATAGAAAGGTTTTGTCATTTGAAGATCAAGCTGACTAGACATGGGTTTACGTTCATAGAGAAAGAATTGGTTGATAAGCTGATGGATTCACTGCCTGATGAAAAGGATTGGATGTACTTTGCTCTGTTGTTGAAAAACACTGTGGAGAAGAAGAATCTGACAGTTGATTTTCTGATCGAGAGGCTTGAAAGTCACGAGTTGGAAATCAGGAAAACAAATAAAGTCAACAGTACTCAGTATCAGCAGAATGTTGATTTGTATTATCGAGGAAGTATGATTCCAAAAACGGTATCACCAAAGACTGCATTCTCAGCAGAAAATCCAAGTGTGCCAAATCAAGAGAATCAAAACAGCAGTCCTGCTCCAAGCAGCGGATATCATGGAGGATCGTCTTCATCGACTCCAAGTCAACAACAACAACAATCTGTTCCGAAAAATATTTTCCAGTGCAACATTGCTGTAAATATCAACAACGCATAAAATTTCAGTGAAGAAGCAGCCAAACAGCAGATGGTATTTCTAGCATCCATCTTGGAGTCTTACGAAAGTCTCGTAGCAGGAAAAATCGGAAACACTAATCTCACAAAGGAAGACTATGATCAAATTGACCCCGAAGAAATGGAGTTAATTGACATTAGATGGTGTATGGCGAGTGCGGTTAGAAGGGCTCAGAGGTTCATGGAGATAACAGGCAGACACTCCATTGGTGGACCTTCAACTAAATTAGGTTTTGACAAATCAAAGGTTACATGTTTTAAGTGCAAGCAAAAGGGGCACTTTAAACGGGAATGTCGAAATGCACCTGCTGATGAAACGGCCAATCCATTCCGTGAGGACTATTATAAAAGGGCCATCTATCATCAAAACAAAGCAGAATCTCCCAGAATGAAGCAGTTAGAAGATGCTCCCAAAGAAAAGTCGAAAGCATTAGCCGTTATGCATGATGATGAGGGCTATGACTGGAGTGATGTGCTACCAGAAGAAGATGCTGTGGGTTTTGCATTCATGGAAAAGATTGTGCCATTCAAAGACACCCGTACTGAAGAAGAGAAATACTATTCTAGGAAGACGTTAGCCCAAAACATGAAAGATAAAATTTATCGAACATGGAAACAAGCAAAAAGTGTAAAAAAATGGGATGCTACTCGGGAATGCTACTTGGATCCTAAAGGGAACATAGTTGTTGAACCGTCATCAATCAGTGTTGAAACCCACCCTCATAGAAAAAATAGCAGAAGAAGAAGAAGAAGAAGAAGAAGAAGAAGACAGAGAATGTGGGCAAGAGAAGCTGAAGAAAAGGAGCTACAGTCGAAGAAGGTCGATGATGGGATAATCGACACGACCAAAGAGTTCACTGTAGATAACCTAATGAAAAATGGCAGATAAAATGCTCGCAGCGAAGGAATTAGAGGTAGATTCTAACTCTGGAACTGAGTCAAAGAGCAAGGTCAGTTCTAATGATTCAACAAATGGGTCAGGTAAGACTGATAAAGCCAAGATTGACAGTGACTGCAAAAATTGCATGAAAGACTACAAGATTTGTAGTACACATGCATATCTCAGTACCAAAAAGATTGAAGAACTGACTAAAAGAGTTAGAGAAGTTGAAAATCAAATCTTAAGTCGTGATAAATTGGTAAAAGCTTCAAATGATCGAATCAAAGAATTAACTGAGAAAATTGAAAATGATAAAATTGACGTAGAACGAATCAGGAAAAAAACGAAAAGTTAATTCATAAAAACCGTCAACTTTCTGAAAATCACGAGAAGCTAAAAAGAACGATAAAAGATTCTTATGAGAGAAACAAAAAAAAACTAGCAAAGAAAATTTTCAATTGTCAGGAGTCCTTTAGTCGAAAGAAAAGCAAATCAACAAGCAGTTGGATGAGATTGCTAATCTGAAGCTTCAGATTGAAGAAGCTAAGATTGAAAATGAACGAATCAATCTGAAACTTAACAGTTACAACTCCGCAAGTTTTGTTCTTCAACACATAGTTCCCAAACCCATTGGGAAGAACAAAGTCGGCGAAGATGTATATACTGATGGAATAGGGGTTGGGTACCATCAAGTTTCACCACCTGTGTTGAATAATGTTTCAAAGAAAAAATCTGGGTTGGTTAACAATGATGAAACAAATGAAATTAAACTTCCAGAAACAATTGACATCACATTCACTTCATCTTATGATGAAGACAGTGTTCAGTCCGAAGTTGTTAAAAATATGGTTGAAAATGTTTTGAAATCTGACAGTGATTCAACTGAGGACGAAGAACGCTTCTTGAATAATTACATTCCAAAATCAATATCCAAAAACAACTTAAGTGAAAAACCTACTCTTGTGATGTACAAGATGTCGGGTTTGGATAAGTTGTATTCGGATCTTGAGTTTCCATTAGAGAATGTGAATGTCGACAAATTGAAAAATGTGTTTAAACTGGTTGAGATTGATGTTTGTGAAATCGAAGGTTTGAAACGTTCTGAAAGAGAACTGAACTTTGAAAAAGATAAATCTTACTACAAAAAACCTGTTGTACCGCCATGTTTTTCTAACAACAACCAAAACAAATGGTCGGGTGGTTATCAGGGTGGTAAGAATAATCAAAGAAGGAACTTTCAAAACAAGAAGTTTGTTGAGAAAAAGGTGTTTGTGAAAAGCTCGAGTTCACACTCCGAGCAAGAATCTGAGATTTTTTCGAAAACCAATGAAGTATTCTTTGAAAAGAAAGCCTCGCAACCTCAGATCGAAGGCACAAGTCGGGTAGTTGATACCCGAACATGCTTCAAATGCAATCAAGTTGGACATATTGCACGAAAGTGCACCAACTCGAAGCCTAAGTCTGTAGTTGTCGAGAATCCGAAAAGAAAAGATGATGTAAAGGGAAAAGCTCCAATGTTTGTTGAGAAAAAGTTTTTAAAAAAGGAAAATGCCGAAGTTAAAACTGAATCTGCAAAAGAATCAGTTAAGAAAACCAAACTGGTAAAGAAGATGGTAACTAAAAATAACAAATTTTACAAACGGGTTGCGTTATCTCAACAAGCATGGAAGCCAAAATCTGTTGAAAAGAAAGCAAGTTCTCCAAAACCAAAGGTTTCAGAGTCTGCAAAACAATCATCTTCTACCACACCAGTAAAGATGAATGTTCCTTTAGATTACTTTGAGAAACTTAAGAAACAAACTTCTACCCCACCAGGAAAGAAGTATGTTCCAAAGAAAGACCAAGCATCTGGTCAACCTCAAAAGGGCGAATCTTTCTTATACAAAGAGGTTGAGGTTGGGACTGAAGAAAGTTTAAAGATGAATGACAAAAATTTCCCGCCATTGTACACCAAAACCACAATTCTAAACGTCAAGCTACCTGAGTCGAAAGAGGCTTGGGTTGCTTCAAAATCTCACTAAATGTTTTTGAAATGTGCAGGAGCTTCCGAGATCCATCTCACGTTGGATAATGGATAGTGGAGCTTCTCGGCACATGACGGGGAAGAAAACCCTACTGTATGATGTTCGAGGGTTTAATGGAGGATATGTGGGATTTGCAGGCAATCAAGGTGGTCATATAGTTGGTGAGGGAACTTTATCGAATGGAATTGTCACTTTGAAAGAGTGAATTACATCGCCGAACTGGAAAACAATCTTCTGAGCATCTCTCAGATTTGTGATCGTATGTATTAGACACACTTCACAGACAAAGAATGTTTGATATTGAAGCCAGGGTTTGTGTAACACCTCGAAAAATTCACGTCCTATAATGAGTTGACACGTGTCATATGTTTGAACGTGTGAAAGAATGTTATAGAAGGATTAAAGTTGACAATCATGGAAAGTATGTGAATATACGAGTTCTAAATGTCAACAGTGAATAAATATATTGTACATTAACCCTACATGATGCTCATACCTTCAAACGAATAAATCATGGATCATACGAAGCTAATTGTGAATGAAAGTGAGAGATTACAAACTACAGGGGTTAAATGTGTCAACATGTTTAAGTTATACCTCTGATTGACCTTTTGACAAACCCGAAGCTTTATAATGGTTAATTATGCTCACTAGAATGCACGACATAAATTTCATAAAGTTTCGTTATCGTATGAGAAAGTTATGATCAAATTCGTATACAGGGGGTTAAAGCGTCAACGTTGAAAAGTTATGACTTTTCGGGGAATAACAAGGTGATCAAGGACTTAGAAAAGTGGGTACAAGTCTTAAAGCCCTTGTAGGTAATTAAGAAGGGGTCAAATTGCAAGAAATAAGCTTAGTTGACCTTTCGAAAGGCCAAGAGACGAGATGCAACAACTTGAAAACGTTTTTTCCTGAACAGAAGGCCCAAGCGGGCCGCGTAACCCATAACAACATCTTACGCGGGCCGCCTGGCCTGCCCAGATACAGAAACTTTGGACAGCAGCCGTTTTTCACGCATAAACCGACTTTAATCAGTTGTTTCACTTCATGGGTGACCCCTAAACAACCCCTAGGCCCTTAGGGACATGTGTTATTGATCAGGAACCATTGGTAGTGTTGTGTGTCAACAATCCATGGTGATTAAAGCACTATAAAAGGGCCAAGGTTGAAACCATTTTTCTCACACCATCCATCTGCACTTTGGATCATTTCTGGAGCTCAAGACTTCTCTCTAAGCTTCACAAATCGTGCATAGGACTTCAGTAAGTTTGCTTAACCTTTCTTAGTTAAGATTTTGCTTAGTTTTAGCTTAAAAGTCAAACCGTCGTAATTAACGGTTGACTTAATGATTAATCACTAATGGTCCAGTGATTAGTCGAATTGAAAGTAGTTATAAGTTGATAATTATGTGGGTAATAAACCCTTAAAAGGGTTCCCCTTGATTCCCACTCTAACTAGGTCAAATGTCGGGTCAAACTTGTTATTAAAAAGTCAACAGGATACTTAATTTCTAATTTATGCATGATTAGCAATGTAGAACACACACAGCCTGTTTGATCATTAATATAACTTGGTAATTAGTGTAAGAACATGTCTAAACATGTTCAACCCGACAATTTACTGTTTAGACCCGGTTCGGAACCGAAAGTCGCAAAGCTTTGACTTTTGCTTTGACTTCAGTTCTGACCCGTTAAGCATGTTTTAGAAATGCTTTAGAGCTTTAATTGGACCAAGTTACGTGCTAGTATTACCCTCTGTGATTATACACCATGGTTCATTAGTTAACCAATTAATACGCATGATTCCGTTAATTGCCTATATGTTGACCATTATGCCCTTTTCACCTTAAAACGTGATTTCTGAAAATGTAAAAGTGTAGAAACCTTAGCTACTTAATTATAAACTTGTATCCAAAGTTTGACATCAGTTTGAGGTGTAGTTTGAGACTTATGCTCATTAGCGTAAATTGAAAGCTTTATGTTAATTAAACGGCATAATTAGCGTATAGCCTATTTAAACTCACTTTTTTTTATATCAAACTTGTTACCCACTGATGTAATATATTATTTTGGGATTTTTGAAGATTTTTAATTTATTTTAGGCTGAGCATAACTTATAGTCATAGGCTTAATCCAGTAATTGTCGGTTTTTACCCTTACGGGCTATAAAATGAGTTTTACATATCCAATTGACTCCAAACCTTTTGCTACTGATTACATATGATAAATAAATTATTTTAAGCCTTCTAGAATAATAAAAATATCAGCTTTATGTATAGAACCCGGAAATGGCTTCTAATCGCCTTTTTAAGCGTTTTTAACGCATAGTATGTACTAGAACTTTTTTAAACATACAAGGGTTGATACCTACTGATATTTTAGGTAAATTATAATATTTAAACAGTAAGTAATAGTTGTTTAACTCCGACTTCAGTTTTGAGCTTTTCGGCTTATGTGAAATTACCAAAATTCCCCTACGGTGCATAGGTTGGTTATAATTGATAAATTTCACATATATATTTTACCCTACTGTTATAACTTAGTAAACTAAGTATTTTTGCTGATTATATCAGACCTGTAACTCAGGTTAATACTTAAACTCTTTTATAACCTTGTAAATGACCAAACTACCCTTACGGGGCATAGTTTGTGTTTAAATTCGTTTCGGGCATAATAAAAGACATCTTACTGATGTCACAAAATATTTGAGGCATATTAACTTAGGAAACCTGTATATGGCTCTTACGTTCACCCGTTACGCTTATTACGCGTTCGGTTCGGTTTATGTAACTAGTTTACATAAATTAGCCGAAGCGGGTCAAACCTTATCGGTTTTATCTCAAAATCCAGAATGTGTATGAAATACCCATATTAAGCAAGTCTCCGAACTTGTCGGGTCTAAATCACATTCTATCTGGTCTTCGCTTAATCGTGCGTACGAACCGTATCTTTGAAACTAACCGGTCTAAGCTTAAGCTTAACTATAGACCCGTTAGGATTCTAATAGGTTATTATAAACCATCGTTCCAGATTAGGAGGACCAGTAAAAGCTACTTGCATTTGCTGAGGTAAATACTTTTAACTTATTTTCCCTATACGGGCTTGGGTTACGGTATATAAAATACCGCTTGGTCGGGCATCAAATCTTCCATCGTTTGGTGGTTAATTGAAAATTTTGATCGGCCCGTTTAAATTGTTTTGTTTACTTAAAGCCTTTAGGGGGTTAATGACCATGTCCCGGATATCCTTGGCATCATTTTACGAAATGGCCACGACCTAAGCGTGGAGTGTAGGCGTACACTCGTCAGTGCATAAATAGTTGATGTGGTGTGTCTATTGATCTTTAACCCGGCACGATCCGGGCTACTGAACGCATAAGGAACATGTAATTCTATTACAAGATTATATATTTAAATAATTATCCCAAGTTATAAAATGTTTATGCCATGTGCATCCAAATCAATTTTTAATCATTTTTAAAATGAGTCAGTTGATTGTATTTACCAGTGTAAACTGACGTATTTTCCCAAAAAGATTAAATGCAGGTACTAAGCGTAATAGGCTGGATTCTCTCCTTAGCATCAATAAAGAGTCTCGCAAGCTTAAGATGCCTATCGTCTGTTGAACTACTGTTTCCTATTTATTTCGATCCGTCTGTGGATAAACTTTCAACTGTTTGTGATATACGATACTACAATATTTTATTCGGTTAAAATATATATTTCAATTGCTTCCGCTGTGCATATTAAATATTGTGTTGTTTGACTATTACGTTGCTAACCACGTCACGATACTCCCCACCGGGCCCACCGGTGACACGTGGAATTCGGGGTGTGACAGGTTGGTATCAGAGCCAACACTAAGTGAATTAAACACTAGCCTTTTATGTTTAATCTCAGTTACACAATTGCACATTTCTAAACTTTCGAGTCGAGACATATAACATAGGACAAATTCTATTTTGTTTTGTTTTGCCCTTTATTTTATATATTCTTGTCGTTATCTCATGTTGTATTGACAGAATTAATTATGCCGCCAAAATTCTTTCGACGAAGAGGACGAGGAAAGGGGCCAATCACCGCCCCCAATGACGCCGAGGCAGGACCTTCGCAACGGCGAGCTCCTTCTACCACCGAGAGTGACGATTCTCGACAGAACCGGAGGAACCTTTTTGAACCTGCTAGGCGATCTGTTTCACACAGTTCGACACCTCCCGTTCATAACTCTTATGGGCCACATTCGGAAAATGAGCCCAACAACCCACAACCTTCCTACATACCTCTACAGCGATCCTTATCGCATAATTCCTTTGGTGACCCTACACCAGTTTTCCGGGGCCGGTTTAACCCGGCCAACTACATACCAGAACCAGTGGGTTTTAACCCATTGGGGCCGGAGGATCATTTCTCCGGCGATCATGCAGAAGATATGGACGAGGACACTGATCCCGTCGAGCCAGCAACTGGAACACCAAACCATCCCATCGAGGTCTCCGATGGTTCGTCTTTTCATGGATCACCCTACCATGGTCCGGACAGTTACCTGGCATGATTTAATCAACACGAGTGGTATTTTACACCCTCGCATCATTCGTCGCCTCACCAGCAGCAGCAGCAGCAGCAGGATACCTCTGAGGATTCACGGTTTGTGGCATTCACGCCACCGCCTCCACCGCCACCAGTTCAGCCGGCACCTCCACAACCGCCGAGGCGTAGGAGAACCGAAGCGCGGATGTCCGCGCGAGGAGGAGACTTTCATTTTAGCTCTCCTCGACAATCAAGTGGCAGTCATTATCCGCCACTTCCAGAAGATCCACAAATGGGTGGACCTTCAAACCCCGTTGCACCGCAACCACCACCGATGGGTTTTGATAACCCGATTCCAGCATACACGGGTTCGATGACGTACAACTCATTTGGGCCGCCGATTCACACCAACTACAATTACGCTGAAGCCGACCCATACTTGGCAGCGTCCAATTACAATGCCTTTAACCCTGAGGGACCGTATGGAGCTCCTTGGGGAGCAGGATACCAAACTCATGGGTACCAGATACCTGCCAGACCTATAATACGGACACAATCGCAGCCGCCATGGTTTTCTCCTCCAGAACGGGAGGAAATTCTTCAGAGACTGGACCAGGTCGAGCGAGACTTTCACCGAGATCGCAGGGAGCGACAAACTTTCTTCCAAGGATTGACAAGCCTAATAAAAGGGAAGAGCAAGAAGGACCATTGAATCCTTCCACTGTTGTTGTAATTTCCTTGTATCATTTGAGCCCTTCCGTGGGCCTGTCTTGCTGTATTAGCCCCTGTGTGGGTATGTTTGTTTGTTTTGACCCCTGCGTGGGTCTATCTTACTGTTAGCCCCTACGTGGGTATGATGTTTGTTTAAGTACCTGTGTGGACTAATATTTCAGTTGACCCATGCGTGGGTAAGTGTTTGTGATACACGATATTACAATATTTATTCGGTTGAAATGTATCTTTCAATTGCTTCCGCTGTGCATATTAAATATTGTGTTGTTTGACTATTATGTTGCCAACCACGTCACGATACTCCCCACCGGGCCCACCGGTGACACGTGGAAAACCAGGGTGTGACAGGTTGGTATTAGAGCTGACATATCTTTGTCTGTAGCTGACATATCTTTGTCCCTCACTCTGGATGCGGTCAGACAAAGATCGCTGAGGAACAAAGATGCTGAGAAAAGAAAACGTGAAGATGATAATTCACGGAGGTCGAACAAGAAGCACCGAGGAAACGGTGACAACAAGAAGGGATCTGAATCAAGGAAAGATGGGCATCAGTCTGGTGAGAAGCCCAAATGCAAAGTCTGCAAGAAACAGCACTTTGGAAAGTGCAGACCCGAATCGAACTCGCAGACTCAGTCAAGAACTTTTGCTTGCGGGATATGCAAGTCCAAGGAACACAAGACCTTGGATTGCAAGAAGCTGAAAGATGCAACGTGCTACAGTTGCAATGAGAAAGGGCACATTAAAACCAACTGCCCTAAATACGCCAAGAAGCCTGAAGAGGCGAAGAAGACCAATGCTAGGGTCTTTAGGATGGATGCGAAGGAGGCTGTGCAAGACGATAACGTGATCACATGTACCTTTCTCATAAATGATATCTATGCAAGAGTACTTTTTGATTCAGGCGCAGATAAATCATTTGTAGATAATAAGTTTTGCAAATTGCTGAATTTACCTGTTAAAACTTTAAGTGCGAAGTATGAGGTGGAGTTAGCAGATGGTACTATAGAAACCGTCTCAACTGTGTTAGATGGATGTGTCATATCCATTAAGAACCACTCTTTTCCTCTGTCCCAACTTCCCTTTAAGTTAGCCGGTTTTGACATAGTCTTGGGTATGGACTGGTTATCTCATAACCAGGCCCAAATTGTCTGTAATAAGAAGCAAGTGGTGATTAAGACTCCATCTGGTGAATCACTTACCATTCGGGGAGATACCCAGTATGGATTGCCTGAGCAAGTGACTATGCTCAAGGCCTCTAAGTGTTTGAAGAAGGGTTGTGTCATCTACATGGCACAGGTGACTATTGATGAGCCGAAACCCAATATTGAAGACATCCCCGTCATTTCTGAATACCCAGAAGTTTTTCCTGAAGAACTACCTGGTTTACCACCAGATAGGCAAGTGGAATTCAGAATTGACATCATCCCTGGAGCAGCACTTGTTGCTAGAGCACCTTACAGGTTAGCACCAACAGAAATGAAGGAATTGAGAACGCAATTAGATGAATTGCTAGCTAAAGGTTTCATTAAACCTAGTTCGTCTCCTTGGGGAGCACCAGTCTTGTTTGTCAAGAAGAAGGATGGATCGATGCGTCTGTGCATCGATTACCGTGAACTTAATAAGGTCACTATAAAGAATAGGTATCCTTTGCCCAGGATCGACGATTTGTTCGATCAATTGCAAGGGGCAAGTTATTTCTAGAAGATTGACTTGAGGTCAGGCTACCACCAATTGAAGGTTAGAGATGAAGATGTCCACAAAACTACATTTAGGACTCGTTATGGTCATTACGAGTTCCTAGTGATGCCTTTTGGGCTCACTAATGCACCTGTCACGTTCATGGATCTCATGAATCGCGTTTGCAAGCCATACTTAGATAAATTCGTCATCGTTTTCATCGACGACATTCTCATCTACTCAAAGAACCAAGCTAACCATGAGAAACACCTTCGCTGTATTCTCAAACTCCTGCATCATGAGAAACTCTATGCCAAATTCTCTAAGTGTGAATTTTGGCTTCGAGAAGTCCAATTCCTTGGACATGTGGTTAGTCAGCGTGGTATCCAAGTGGATCCCGCTAAGGTTGAAGCTGTTATGAACTGGCAAGAGCCAAAGACGCCTACAGAAATTCGTAGCTTTCTAGGCTTGGCAGGATATTATAGACGTTTCATTGAAAATTTTTCAAGGATTGCTGCACCCCTAACTTCGTTGACTAGAAAGAAAATAAAGTTTGATTGGGGCCCTAAGCAGCAAGAATCTTTTGATATTCTGAAGCAAAAGTTGAGCAATGCTCCTGTGCTTACATTACCTGAAGGTACCGAAGAATTCGTAGTTTACTGCGATGCATCTCATGGGGTGTGTGCTTATGCTGAAAGGCAAGGTTATTGCCTATGCTTCAAGACAGTTAAAGGTGCATGAAAAGAATTACACCACCCATGACTTGGAGTTGGGTGCCGTTGTATTTGCACTAAAACTATGGAGGCATTATTTATATGGAATCAAGTGTGTGATCTATTCTGATCACAAGAGCCTCCAGCACCTGTTTAATCAGAAAGATTTGAACATGAGGCAGCGCCGATGGATGGAGACGTTGAATGATTATGATTGTGAAATCAGATACCATCCCGGCAAGGCGAATGTAGTCGCCGATGCCTTGAGTCAAAAGGAAAGGGTGAAACCCATCCGAATCAATGCCAAGAGCATTGAAATAAAGAACAGTTTGAATGAAAGGTTGTTAGCTGCACAGAAGGAAGCTGTGTTGGAAGCTAACTATCCTAACAAAAAGCTAGGAGTAACTGAGGAGCAGTTATCTCTTGGCAAGGATGGAATTCTGAGATTGAATGGACGAATATGGGTTCCAATTTATGGAGGACTTCGGGATGTTATCCTCCAGGAAGCCCATAGTTCCAAATATTCTGTTCATCCTGGAGCTGATAAGATGTACCAGGATCTAAGGGCAAACTATTGGTGGATAGGCTTAAAGAAGTCTGTAGCTGCCTATGTAGCTAAATGCTTGACGTGTGCGAAAGTCAAAGCAGAACATCAAAAGCCGTCAACTTTGCTACAATAGCCTGAACTTCCTACGTGGAAGTGGGAAATGGTAACTATGGATTTTATCACCAAGTTACCTAAGACAAGGAAAGGAAATGATACCATTTGGGTGATCGTAGACAGACTGACTAAGTCAGCACATTTCCTACCCATTAAGGAGACTTACAGCTCCGACATGTTAGCCCAGTTGTACGTGGATAAGATTGTAGCCTTACATGGCATACCTGTGTCTATTATCTCGGACAGAGATACTAGATACACGTCCCATTTTTTGGAAAAGTTTCCAACAATCTTTGGGCACTCGCTTAAATTTCAGTACGGCTTACCACCCTCAGACTGACGGGCAGAGTGAGCGTATGTAACACCCCGAAAATTCGTGTTCAATGAAATAACGACACGTGTCAATTAAGACAAAAGTGATATAAACCCGGATATAATTAAAGATGTACGACGGGAATTAAAAGTGTTGTCATGTTAATTTTACACCTCTGAACGACCTTATTATGAATCCCAAGACTAATAAACATCTGGTATATATTCAAATTCGGGGAATCATAGCATCAAACTGATTCATAATTGAAATGGTGGACTCCTACGAAGAAAATGCACGGTAAACCTTCTTTAATGGCACTTTCTTATAAATCCAAAGAAACATGGCAAGGTGGTAGGGTATGGAACTATTCAAGGCACATTTTAGAGGCCCCAAACTGTTAAAACAAGTCCCAAATTCGAAACCCACGAGTTGCCCTTTCAAAACACCAAAGAACAATAACTTTTTGCCCTGAGGACAAGCTTACGGACCTCAACATTGGGGACCTTACGGTCCGTAAGCTAGTGCCCAGCAACAGAAAACCGGCTGTTGCCAGTTTAAACGTGAATTTCGACCTTTAAACGATTTTCCTCATCTCCATTGGCCCCTAAACAATCCCTAAACATCTAGGGACACTTGTGGATCAGTTGTGGTAAGTCATAGACTTGTGTGTCAACCTTTTGTGGTGTTCTTGATCACTATATAAAGGCTTCATGTGTAACAAGTTCTTCACACCATTCATCTGCACATTTGGGGCATTTCTGGAGCTAAGGATCTTTCTCTAAGCATCACATTTCGTGCATAGGACTTCAGTAAGTTTGCTAATCCTTTCTTAATTAAGTTTTAGCTTAGTATTAGCTTAAAAGTCAAACCGTCGTAATTAACGGTTGACTTTAAGATTAATCACTAATGGTGCAGTGATTAGTCGAATCAAAAGTAGTTATAAGTTGGTAATTATGTGGGTAATAAACCCTCAAAAGTGTTCCCCCTGATTCCCACTCTAACTAGGTCAAATGTCGAGTCAAACTTGTATTTAAAAAGTCAACAGAATGTGTAAATTACAATTTATGCATAATTAGCAATGTAGAACACTAACAACCTGTTTGATCATTAATATAACTTGGTAATTAGTGTAAGAACATGTCTAAACATGTTCAACCCGACAATTTCCTGTTTAGACCCGGTTCGGAACCGAAAGTCGCATAGTTTGACTTATACTTTGACTTTCAGTTCTGACCCGTTATGGTATGTTTTAGAAATGCCTTAGAGCCTTATTTTGACCAGGTTACATGCTAGTATAACCCTCTGTGATTATACACCTCGGATCATTAGTTATCCAATCAATATGCATGATTCCGTTAATTGCTCATATGTTGACCATTATGCCCTTTTCACCTTAAAACGTGATTTTTGAAAATGTAAAAGAGTAGAAACTTTAATTACTAATATATAAACTTATATGCAAAATTTGACATCAGTTTGAGGTGTAGATAAAGAGTTATGCTCGTTAGCGTAAAATGAAAGCTTTGTGTTAATTAAACGGCGTAATTAGCATATAGCC
>JARYGA010043323.1:0-45380 GCA_030545235.1 Helianthus tuberosus
CAAACTTCTTCAAGTTCATTCAAAATCATAGAAAAATCATAAAATAAAATAACGATTTTTAGTTTATCTTGGTGATTTTCAAATGGGTTTTGTTTTGATTTGATTCAAGATGAACTTGTATTCTTTCAAAAATCAAGAATAGTAATAAAATAAAAACTAGTGAAGAATTTTTACAATCTTGCTACTAAGAACAAGATGAAGATGATGATAAAGATATGATGATCCAAGAACTTCTTGTGCTACCAAAGTGCTTCTAGTGTATTTTCAAATCTTGAAAATACTTTGAATCAACCATAAACCTCCAAGTTAGTATGAATTTCTAGTTGTTGAATTTTTGAAAGATGAAGATGGTAGTGGGTTTGTTCTTGACCGATTTTAGAGAGAGAAAGAGTGAGAAGATAAAGTTTGCATGTTCTTGGAAAAATGAAAGAGAAGGTGTGTTTATGGAGGTTTGCTTTAATCAAGATTCTTCCACCTCATGCTCCACTAATCAAAACCTCTTGCTTCCAACACATACATAGAAGATTGGTGGCACAAATGGGGCCCACTTTACCCCTTAAAACCGTGGACACATGGGGGGGGGGGGTATTTTATATTTTTTTTATAAAAACTAATTTAAATACTTAAATTCTATAAACTTTGAAAAATTTATATAAAAATATCTACAATGTTTTAGGCCCTCATATTTTAAAATAGTGTGACACTAGGTAAATCTAGTCCATGAAAATTATTAGTTTGTTGTTCGGGTGAAAAAGTCGGTTCGGGTCCTGTTCCGGGTTAAATACTGACATTGTGTTTAGTTTATATAAATACATGACAAAAATTGTTAATTTTGCACATGTTTTATCATCCAAATAATTAATCCAACTTTTGGACTAAAAATTTTACTATTTCTGACACAGTTCCGGTACCGGCTTTGTTGTCAGGCAGTTTACTGAACTAGCCGTGCAGCTTGACGCATTAAGATTTAAGTGCGGATTTTGTGTCATTTTTAATACCAGTTATATTATTTATGACAAATAATATTTATTTTTGGGTTTTCGGACAATTACTGTTTCGTTCTATGGAATGCTGTACATTTCGCAGGATTACAATACTTTTCTGCGGACTTGGACAATTTGGTTTTTAAATGGACTTTTTCTAAATAATGTAAGGCACATGTTAATAATTAAGTTCTTGGATATCAAAAAAATGTTTCATTGATTACAAACTTAATTACAAAGATTAATGGACACAAATGTTACAGTCTCCCCTACTTTTGGAAATTTCATCCCGAAATTTGATTTTAAAGGAAACCTGTGAAGACAACTGTGATTGTTTCGCTTTCAAATGAATCCTTCGTACCCTAAGTAAAACTCTGGGCCACGTTTGGATTCTTAGCGAATTTGTCAACTGTCAAAGTGATGTCGTCGTTGTAACAAAAGCATGGAGCTTTGAACAACGGATAGGAGAATGTTTCCTAGGAAGACTATTATAGGAAACTTGTGTGTGCTCGAAAACAGAGTCGGAGAGTGTAAGATAAAATAACATTGGTCAAGGTCCAGGACTTCTAGTAACTTAAATAACGCTACGTTCGCAATGTAATAAGGAACACTTATATATAGGAAGTACCAGCGGCGTATCCACTATGCCCTTTCCACATCGTTCCCATTTCGTTATTCTCATTACTATAGGTCTTAACACATGACAAAACTTGCTGTGGTTTCTGTGCACTGAATTCCATAATTATGTATGCATCCATAATTACGTAATTCCTTGCACAGTCCGCACAGTTCATTTCATAATGCGTAGGGGAAAATCAATCGGACAAACATGAAATGACTTGACTAGACCACCAAAGGATCTTTTTAACTAGATCAACGAACGATCTTTTTAACTAGATCAACACATGATCTTCTTAACTAGACCGTCGTACGATCTCCTTAAATAGACCACTGAAGGGATCTTTTCAGCTATATCATCACATGATATTCCTAACCTGATTTTTGAATCAAACCTTTTAACTAGACCACTCAAGGGGTCCAATTATAGAATAGTACTTCATATTCCAAGGGTCTTAACTATTACGTAGAAGCCCATTAAGGATTTAAGGTAGTACCTTTGGATATCCTACTATGAATCCCCCATATGGAGATATGGAAGATTCTATGAGGATTTGGATAATGAATATTTGAATTACACAAAAACAAAAGACATAAAGAAATCACATAAGCACATAATCACATAATTGTATCAGTTTTGTAAAATAAACTTGAAACCACAAATTTTATTTATATAACAGCTGAATTGTTCCAAACGTCAAAGGATAACAAACAAAGAAAATACAAAAGACTAATTGTTCACTGCTGCATTGTCGTTCGCGTTTGCCTCATTTATGTTAAACACTAGTCCACACGATGGATTTGCGTTAACAATTCTTGAGCAATTGTTTCGGTAGTGACTAAGGTCACCATAGTTATAATACGACCCAGGTGGAAACTATGCTTGCGCAGCAACAGGATTTACAGCAGCTTGATTTGCATAACGGCAGGTATTGACCAAGTGTCCCAATCGCCCACAATGGGTACATTTGTGACACTGTACTTGCTCCAGATGATGACGGTTGCATTTGTTGCATAAAGGTGCGGTACCAACATAGTTTTTCCTTGTATGAGGTTGTGCTGGCTGGTTTAGTGCAACTTGATTATTCTGAGCAGTTATTGTGCAGTTTTGTGAAACCTTGCGCTTCTTCTTCTTGGATGTCTCGGCCTGTTTATCCTTTGGTTCTTGTGCAGACTTGTCAGATGGTTTCGGGTCGCCCTTTCGAAAAAAACTTACCTTTCCTGATCTGGGATTCAGTCAGGGTAGCAGACAATTCAATGGTCTGTCTGACGGTAGTAGGGTTGCTACCAGTAACGATTTCCTGAACTGGGTCAGGGAGACCATCAATGTACTTCTCGATCGCCTTTTCCAAAGGCGTAACCATGGCAGGACATAATAGGCTCAGTTCCTCATAACGGTCAGTGTAGGCTCGATGTTCACCACTGTCTTGCTTTAGATCGTCGAATTCCCTTTCCAACGCTCTAAGCTCATGACGAGGACAGAACTCCTTCATCATTAGAGCTCGGAGCTCTTCCCAAGTTTGAGCTAGTGCCACATCGGCACCCCTATCACGCATCACACCGTTCCACCATGTAAGAGCACGCTTCTCGAATGCACTGGATGCAAACTCAACCTTACGCCCATTCAGACATTGCACATGCCTGAACGTGCTCTCCAAACTTTCGAACCATTGCAGGAGAGCGGTTGCTCCTTGAGACCCAGAAAACTTCAAAGGTTTAGCAGAATTGAAGGTCTTGAAACTACACTGATCATTGTTGTTGTTATTGTTGTTGTATAACTGATGGATCTGGGTTACTATGCCCGGAAGCACAGCAGCCATTTGCTGAGACACAAGGGTTGCGACTTCTTCGTTGGTTAGAGGTTGGGCATCTCGTCGAGGAGGCATTGTGTCACACCCGCTCGTAGCGGAAACGCAAGGTGTGATTGTAACACCCCAAAACCCGAATGTTTATATTCGTTAAATGTCCTATTATGGTACATCAAGAAATAAATAACTAGGTTATTTATCCTAGTTAAAAGTATGGTAGAAACAAATAAAGGATGAAAGTTGTGTCAATTTTGTTTAGTGACAAACTTGAGGGGCTAAAGTGGGGCAAAATGAAAGTTGATATTATTAATAAAAATAAATAAATATATACCCACATACACACACACAATCGTGTGTTCTAGAATGAGCAGGAGCTCCATGAGCTCCAAAACCCTAAACATGGAAGATCATCAAATTGGATGGCTAAATGAGGTTTAAATTCATAACCGAGCATGGATTAATGATCACCTTCACAAGGGGATCGTAAGGTATGTCTTAGATTCTAGATTGGTGATGATGCACGAAATGGGTTATGTTGTAAATCACGAATTCGTATGAAATTGAGCATGAGTATGAGTTAGATTCATCATTTGGAACATGGATTATGCATGAATTAGGTTAATTTGATGTTTAAGGGTGAAACCCATGTGTTATGGTGAAGATGATAACATGGGTAAATCATCTATGTCTAATTCTTGCTTAATGTTGATGTATTTTGATGTGTATGGTAGATTCTTGTTAGAGGAATTGAAAGAGATGTGATACTAATATGATTGATGTTTATGCATGAATGATTTATGTTGATTAGAAGTAGGAATTTGATGAATTATGTATGAAATTAGAAGGATATGCATGAACTAGTTGTACACTACGCTTAAGGGGTAGTACACACGTTAAAAGTATGATTAACTTATGATGAATTTGAGATTTGATCACTTGTAGGTGATTAACAAAGTTGTTATGAAGTGGGTTTTGATGATATGATAAGAAATGATGAATTGTTGTTAAGATGAAGTGAACAAAATGTGATGATAATATGTATGATGTTTAATTTTAAATACTACATGATGATTAGTAGTTGGTCTTGATGAGTTATGTATGAGTTTAGAAGATTTGAGCATGAAATAGTTGTACGTTATGCTTAAAAGGTAGTACTTGCATCAAGTGTATGATGAAATATATATATATAGTGTCACCCGTATAACCGAACATGATGTCACGAGTATATGATGATAAGTCGATGGTTAAATATGGTATATAGTTGACTTTCAAAAGTCAACTAAGCATAAGAAACATGAATTGACACGTGGTTGTACATGCCGGATTATAGGAATTCGTATGGTACATGTTAGGTCAATATGCGTCGTTAGTGATTATATGATGATTTACATGAGTTTATACGGATATGAATATAATCATATGAGTTATGTATGTTAGAAATGACTAGTGAAAGTTAAGGGTGAAATATCCGATTGATATGATTGTTAACATGTGCGAATGCGTATGCTAATGATAGCGTGATTTCTATGACATGAAAGTATAGGAATCATGTGGAGACGGACTCAAGCGCGAAAGGCTAACGGGTCAAGAAGAGGCGTGGAAACGGATGTGGACACGGATGCATGAGGTAAGTGATTTTCGTAATCACTTCTTAGTACTAGTAAGTAATAAAGTGTTGTAATGAATTAAACAAGACATTTGAGGCCAAATATGTGTTAAAGTCCTTCGTCGTAAATGATGGGTTTAAGGTTGACCAAAATACCCTTGATGGGTATTTTGGGGTAAACGAGCTTAAAAGTAATGTTGAAGCAAGTTATTCGATTAGCGTAATGTTTTGGACAAGTATGGAAGTGGGGATGATGGTTTGGTTAGTCATAAACCAATTAATGCACAAATACCCATAACGGGTCAAATAATTAGAATATAATAATAAGCCGAATGCATGCAAGTTAAGAATTTCTTTAATCCGGATGTGGGATTTTAAGTTCGTATGATAGAGTGCGAATTTACAAGCATGTAGGAAGAAACGGGAGGTTTAACGGATAAACGGTTCGAAAGTTACGCGCGTTTTAGTGCGTACGGACGACAAAATGGATCTGCAGAAAAAATGTGTTTTCGAGAGGGCGTCGCCGACGGGCTCCCACCCCGTCGCCGACGGGCCCTAGTTTGGTTGTTTTCTCCGACGGGTTAACTTACTGGCGACGGATCAGAAGTGGGCGACGGGCATTTTAAGAAGCCGTCGCCGACGGGTACCCACCCCGTCGCCGACGGGCTGTCTAGCCCACTTCTCCGTTTTGTTTAATTTTGCATTTCCAAATGATCCGTAACGCTTCTCGATGATTCGTAAAGCTTCTTATAAGCATAAGGGGATGCATATTTGTAGATAAGCATGTATGTATGTTTATGTGCATTCGTATACGTACGTAGAACTTATGTAAGTAGGTATACGTGAAAGTATGTAAGTTTAAAGTGTGGGAACAAGTACTAGTTATGTATGTATATATGTATATATGTAGGTATTGGTGTATGTATGTATGCAAGTGGTTATGTATGAGTGTGGGCACTATGCAATTAAGTATGAAGGTACATACGTGTGCATGTATGGACATATATATTGTGGACGCAAGTATGTAAGTATGTTTGTGAGTAAGTAGTAATGTATGTAAGTATGTATTGATGTAATGATGTATATGCGAAGATGCGTATGTGTATATGTACGTATGTAGAAATGTAGTAACATATATGTTTTTGTAGATGGGTATTTGGTATATACTAAGCTACATATGAGTGTGTGCATACATGTAGATATATAAGAAAGGTATGTACACACGTAGATGTGTATGTATGCATGTATAAGGGTAGGTATGAAAGTATACATGTAAGTAAAGATGTAGGAAAGGTTTGTATACATGTAGTTGCGTATGTATGCATGTGTAAAGATATGTACGATTGTATGTATGCAATGATGTAGGAAATGTTTGTATGTATGTAGATGTATATGTATGTATGTGGAAAGATATGTACGATTGTATGTATGCATGTAATGATGTAGGAAAGGTTTGTATGTATATAGATGAGTATGTAGGTATGTACGCATATATGTATGGAATAGACACGTTGAGTGTTAACGTTGATAATGGAATACCTCGAGAATGAAAAGTAATGCAGGTACATTATTGAAGCCTCACCAGGAAATGGATATGCAGATGAAATGCTTAAAGCTTAAAAGATGACGAAGTGTGAAGTGTACGCGAATGAACCTTGTTTCTTAAATGTGTACTAATGTTATGAATGTATGTGGTGAATGCAGGTTGTATGGATGATGAGCGATTAGCACAAGGATTAGAGATCGAAGACCGAGTCACTAGAGAGATTGTACGGGGACGTTGAATGTAAAATGTAGTTAATGTAAGCTATGTTTTTAGTTAACAAGTAAGAGGTTGACAGACTTTTGATTAAGAATTAAGTTAAAGTTAAAAGTTTAAATCAGTTGAGGTTTTTATAACGCAAGAAATTTTATGGTTGGTGTTTCCGCTGCGACTTTTTGTCAAATATGATTTAGGGTGTAATAGTGATCGATATGGTTTTCATTGCATAAATATCGATGTACATGAACAAACTATATGAATAAAACATACTCCATTGCCATTTCCATTACATAAGTGTCTCCAAAAAGATTACAACATAAGTTTAGTGTGTCGGTTACAAACCATTAACGTAAAAGTAAAGTGTTATTGTTTCATATATTAACATGAAATAAACTACTAAGGTTTAAACCGTCATATTTCCGCAAAGAGGCGGAATATAATAGTTAAACCCTCCAAAAGATGGCATGGAGTTCCGGTACTTGTTATCTTGACTGGGAAATCCGACATGGTCCTTTAATTCCCTGAAATACATGTTAAGTTTGGAAAACATCAACAAAAGTTGGTGAATTCATGCAATTTAGTTGTAAAAGATGTATTTAAAATGTAAGTTGTAGTATGTAAAGTGTCAATGAAATCGTTGATCATTAATGTTTTGCAAGGACATTAATATGTGTGACGAAAAAGGAAGCAATCCAACCCTAGACGATTTTTATGTCGATTCCTATCGACTGGGACACAAAAGCACTCTTCCGTATGGGTCCACGACCAAGAGTGGGGCTCGCCAAAACCCATTAGATCTAACCACTTGTACCTAGGTCCAAACTGGATTAATGGTGCTTAGATGTATAACCCTAATTCGCACATGATCTGAGGTGTTTCATTCCCTAACTTTAACATACGTTGTACATGTATTTTCCCCGATAGTTGTAAAGTTGTAAAACATTTAAATGAACAGGGGACATGAACTCACAGTATCGCGTCGTGTGAATAGATGTAAATAAGATCTCACGTGCGGTCGTCCTGAATAGCGTTGCGACCTACAAATGTTCTTGTATTTGTTAGACACTTCGGTCTTTGTAAATAACTTGAGTACAAGTCTTGTGTCTTAAATATGTGTAAGACTTGTATGTCTTTACTGTTCGTTGAACTGTGTATTAGATGAATGAATTGTTCAAATGTTATATATATATTTTTCTCCAAATATATATATATATATGTTATCTTGTATCTTGTGTAGTCGGATCTAGTCCTATGAATTTCGTGTCTTATATGTATCAATTGTATGATTGTGTTCACAATAATTGTATCATTGGGCCGAGCCCATGTTTTCATGTTATTGGGCCCCAAATAGTGTTGGGTCTCAATAGTGTTGGGCCTCAAATAGTGTTGGGCCTCAAATAGTGTTGGGCTTGAATAGCGTTGGGCTTCAATAGTGTTGGGCTTCAATAGTGTTGGGCTTCAATAGTGTTGGGCTTTGGCCCATATGTTTGGTATTTGGGCTTAGCCCATGAATTTATGTTAAGCCCATTATGAAGATAAGCCCATTAAGAAAAATAAGTCCATTTGTAGAAAAATAGCCCATTAAGTAACATAAGCCCATTTGTTATAAAAAAAAATAGTCCATTAAGTAAGGTAAGCCCATTTGTTATAATTTAGCCCACTTATAAGTGTAAGCCTTTCATTTTTATAAAAACCTTTTTATAAAAATTTACTAAGCATACTTTTTGGTAAATAAAAACATACTAGTTTTTATAAGTTTATAAACATCCGAAATTTGTTATAGATAGCATATTTATATTTCGTGTCGAAAGATCGTCTAAACGCCATAGTAACTCTTCAGATTGGTGATTCGTTTAAGGATTCGTCCGTCGTCCGTTTTGACCATAAATGGTGTCCGATCCTTCGGATTGTCCGTATTCGTTTTTAAGGCGTAATTATATGAAGTCTCGTAGGACTTTTGTTATAAAGTGTCTTGAGTTTAAATGTGACAATGAGATTCAAGTTCCTACTTTGATATATATAACTAATACATCAAGTAATACATAACACAAAAATTGTTAAAGTAACCAAATATATATTTTTTTAAGAAAAATATATATTTATATTGTCTTTTATTTTATAAACTTTTCTTTAATAACCTTTTTATTCTTGTAGAGATTTACCCAAAAATGTGGTTACTTTATAAAATAAAGTTTTTATGAAAAATGGCCATATAACCTTTGTATTTTTATCTTAACCATGTTTCATAAACATATCATTTTCTTTTTCTTTCAAATCATCATCAATTTACTCAACATCTTAACTAAACATATGAGACTTTTATAACATGTAATTTTCAAGATGATATCCAAATCATGTAGGGTTTTAACCATGATCATTTCATATGCTAACTAGTTTAAAAACCAAGTTTAATTCTAGTTTTAACAACTTTTTATAAAAATCTCTAGTTGTATGTTACTTTTTATAATCTTGTGGAAGTATTGTTTTTAACTAAAAACCTTAAATACTTTCACAAGATCAATAGTTATGATCATCCATTTAAACCTTTATGTTAAAAACCCTTTAACATAAACATGTATAATTGTTAGATCATAATTTTTAAAGCATCTTCTAACAATTTATTTGTATCATAATCATCATAACAAGATTAAATATGCATGTAACAAGTCTTAGATCACAATATAAACAAACATAAATATATCATGATTATTATCTTTGCTTCTTTGTATTTTTCATGTTTATTATCTTTGCTTCTTTGTATTTTTCATGTTTATTATGTGTGATTACTTGGTTATTATTAGTAATAATAACAATCATAAACATAATATAAGTATGAAAAAAAAAACATAAATCTAGAAGCTTACTTCTATCACTAGGCTAGGGATGATCTTAGAAGATTATTAAGAACTAAGAAGATGATGATCTTGATGCTTTAAGGCTCTTGAATGGATGAATAACCTTCCTTTAACTTGCAAATGCTTTAGATCACCTTAAGTTCCAAAGAAATCCATCTTGATCATGAAGGAGGTAATAAAAATAAATGGGTTTTTGAAGGTGTTCTTGTGAAAAAGATGAAGATGATGAGAGTGTTCTTTGGGTAATAAAAATGAAAGGTGTAAAATGAGTGGTGAAATGCTAGTAATACTTAATGGTTAAGTGTTATAATTAATCATCCATTCTCATCCACTAGTAACTAACAAAATAATATCTAGATATTTACCACATAAACAAGGGGTGTGGGACCCCTTGTTCACGTTTATACATGGAGGGGGGGGGGGGGTCTTTGTGTTGTAAAAATGTGTTAGTTATTTTTAAGGTTTCAAAATGAGAATGAAAGATGTAAGTATTTAGATGTTTAAAGTTTACAATTTTTCGAGATGTTTCACGACTTGAAATGATCATAAACTAGCTTTACAAGACTAAAAATAATGTTCACTAGTTCGCTACTAGTGCCAAAATATAGTTCGGGTAGATGTTTAGCGCTCGTTTCGCAAGAAGATAGTCGAAAGGTTAACATAAATAAGTTATAGGGAAATATTCGGTTATGTATTTATATGATATTCCCTATTTATTTTTATATGGAATTTGTGTTTAAACAACACTTTTGCATTTTGTAATAAAAATACAAATGCTGAATTTTGCGGAAAAATTATGAAATGGTCAGTTTTAGCACTTTTCGGACAGTTTTTAGTGCTACCGGACATTGGTAATATATTAACCAAACTCTTGTATTCCCATATAGGGTTTAATATATAATTGATGTTGGACTCTCGTCCGAGTCCTAAAGAAGTCATTTAAATGTTTTCTGTGGATCCGGATTTTTCGTCGGCACTCTAGTTCACTAGGCATTACTCTAGTTGTTTTGATGGATTGTTTGCACTATTTCAAATGTACCCAATAAAAGTGAATCATGTGTACTAATAAATGAATATTCCATGAGTTTTCTAAGATGTATATAATGTAATCATGCAGTCAGAATATTCAAAACACATACTTGTATTATGTAAATCATCGTTTTAAATGTAAGTAAATTACCCGAAAGTGGCAGTTGTCACACATTGTCTAAAAAGGACAAGGAAACATGTGAAACGAGTGAGGCTGACAATTGGAAAAACAAATGGGATACTGAAAGCATCGACAAAACACAAGGAAGGCGATCATTCGTTTGTTACCGTGAACAAAACAAATGACACGCAGTGACTAATCAAAGTAAATGGGTCAATGTAATGTATCACGAAGACCTGCTTTAGCCTATAAGTGGACACTCATCCCAAGAATTCCCAGGTAAGAGTGACTGGTCCAATTATGTGGATTTGTACGAACACTCTAGCCTTAGACAGAAGACTCAGGATATAGGCATCTACCCTTCCAGATTGCATGTGTTCACATTATAAGACCCAAACTTTGAAGAGATTTTGAAAACTTTGAGGGTTCAAAACCTTATAATAAATCATCCTAGAACAGATGATTGGTTTTCAAAGCGGATTTGAAATTTGTGTTCTTATTTTGGTTGTCACCTAAAGATAGGCGACGGTATTGTTTTAAGACTAAACACAAGATAACTTGTGTTAGGGTCCTAGGAAGGTTATAGTCTAGGTCAAAACATTACTAATAACCTAGTTCCCTATAACCATTGGCTCTGATACCAACTTTTCTGTCACACCCTGACCACGTAAAACAACAAATCGTGGCGGAAACGTCGGGAGTGTCGTAACAGAATCATTGTTTCACAACCATGGATTAAATAGTTTCGTGTTATTGAATTGTTGAACTCATTGTTTTATTACAATCAGATAAGTACAAATATTGTCTTTCAAGTTTTAGAGTCGCTAAGGCACGAGTCCATCCTATATATAGCATGCATCAACAATCATCACATAACAACACCTGAAACATATGTAAAAATAGGTACGTCAGCATAAAAATGCCTGTGAGATACATAGGTTTTATTAATTAAGGATTCATGACTTGTAAGTTTAAAGATAATGTTTAACAAATGGCAATCATGAACTTGTAAAAATGTTTTCTTTTATAAATCATGCAAAAATTGATAAGAAATCAGATGATGTAAAAGAATAATGCATAGATAAATAAATAACCAAGTAAAATGAGTTTGTATAAAATATGTTGTTTGTAAAACAAAGTTTTGATAAAAATGTTTATAGTATTTATAAAAAATATACATTGGTTTTAAGAAAGTCGGATAAGTAATATATTAAAATTTATTTTAGTTCCAAAATAGTTAAACAGATAGTATATCAAATATACTTTAGTTGTTAAGATAATACTTTTTGGTAGTATATCATAAGTATACTTTGGTTTTGTAAATAACATATCAAAACTATGCTTTGGTTTTGTAAATAACATATCGACTATGTTTTGATTTTGAAAATAGCATATCAACTATGCTTTAGTAAATAACAAAATATATGTTGGTTTGTACATAGTATATCAAATTATACTTTGGTAAATAATATCACATATGAGAGCATATCAAACTATACTTTAGTTGTATATTGAAATATACAAAAGAAAATGTGATTTAGAATTCATTCAAACCTTAGTGTATCAAGCTACACCTTAAAGACTATAGAAATACCACAAAGGAAATTCCTATTTGGATAAAATTTGGTTTCTGACATTCCATACAATAGGAATGGGGTGTCTATTCCTATAGCGCTATATCGTACTACCAATCGACTTGGCGAATGTATAAAATAAGTACAACCCAACAATTAATTTTATAATCTTTGAAAATTAGTGTTTAAACCATAGATAATTATTCAATTTGTCAAAAGATAAGTACTAGCATGTATAATCATATAGTTGAAATCATGAAAGTAAAAAATAGGCACATATGTTTCACCCCAAACATTTGAAAGCAGTAAAAGGGTGGACTTTGTACTCACTAATTTGCGTTCCAAGCAAAACTTGTTTTGATTTCGGATTCTTCGCTTGTTACTCAACCTACAAGTGTTCTAACCTTATTAGATACTTAGGTTTATAGTCGTTCATCGTACAAGTTTCTCATCTTGAATCCATTATCATATTTGTATGTGTTTGCTTTTTCTTTGTTTATGTCCTTTATTTCGTCGTGACATATATTTTCTTTTGTCTGAAATTGCCAAAAGCGTCCATGTTGTCCAAAGTGTCCGAATTGTCCGATTGTTTGTTTATGTCCAAGGATGGACATTTCATTTTGTAGTTTTGTTTCCGAAGTGCTAATATTTTTTTTTTTGTAAATTGTTGTGTTTACATAATTGTGTATTTATTCTTACTTGGTCTGAATACATAATATACACACAAAAACATATAAATATGATACTTGATGAATTTTGAAAGTGTACATTTTTTCTAAATTTTATACTTTGTCATTTTTAGTTTAGAATCTTTTATAAAACATGGATTCATAACTTTGTCTAAAAATTCGTTTAACCATGTTCAAAGACTTCAAATAGTTTTCTAGTTACATATTTCTTTGTTTAACACCTTTGAACATAACAAAATTTATAAAATTTTTGCCATAGTTTCATTTGAAAAATGGATTTTTCCCAAGTTTATACAAAACTTGTATTCAAATCATTTTAACATAAAACATCATCAAGTATCAATATTCGTCAAAATTTGTCAACAAAGTACCATGAACATGATATAGTTCCTAACTTTCCTGTTGGTGCATATGTCTGTCGACTTCGTCTTGTATCGAGTCTTGTGTCTAGATAGGATAGAATGAAGCTCAGTTGCATAGAAAACAGGAGTCTAGGGATGTTGGACCAGTTCACACGAAATGGAAGAGTCCAGTTCGTACGAAATGGACATTGTCCATTTCGCACGAAATGGATCTTGACCATTCCATGCGAAATGGCTCCACTATAAATACCTGAGCTTGTCATTCATTTGTAACTTTGCAATTCCAGTAGCGAAGCTCTGCTGAAGTGTCGGATCGATCTGTAACTTTGTCAAATCAATACAAACGACAATTAAACTACTTCTACATGCAAATCAAGCTGATTCAACATCAAAACATTTGTTTCCGCCTCTCGTTTTGATCAAGAACTTTTCTGATCAACTCATTTGAACGATTCAACGATCCTACAAGTGGTATCAGAGCATAGGAGGAAGAGTTCTTACCGATTCAGCTTGATTACATCCAAAAATCTCACTTCTACTCACTTTCTTCACATTTTTTCAAAATTAATCGAGATTTTACGGTTAAAATGAACTGATTTTCATATATTACATGCGAAACATGGTTTTAATCAATCCTTGAACATATCAGACCTTAATTCGGCCTAAAAGTTGATCAATTTGTCGAAAAACCGTCCGATTGTTCGACATGAACACCATTTCGCACGAAATGCAGTTCCATTTGGTTAGGATCGGAGGCTCTCATGATTATGTTTGTTTGTATGTTTTGAACAATTTGTGAATATGAAAACATGTAAGTGCAGCGGAAATGAAAACAAACTTTGTAAACACAATCAAAGGAGGAAATAGTTTGATAAAACAATTGCTTCTCATAGAGTCAAAGGATTTACAAATCAATGCAAAAGATTACAGATATGCTTACAAACTAAACTCCCCCTCAGCCTGATGCCCCAAGGTTGGTTGCACACAAGATGAAAGGATTAGACATGAGGAGTAGAACCCGCTCAGTCAATCAAATGTAACAGTACAGGGTACTGTTATATTTATAGGCAAACCAAACCACTGAGGTATCTCAGCTGACGTCACCATGAAAGCGACGTCTAACAGCCTAACAACCTATATCTACTGTCCTTACACAAACACTGCTAACCTAACCACTGACTATACATAAATAAAACAATTCACTAAACAACTGCTCTCCCTTTATGTCAGTGCTTTACTCAAGGTTGATCAATCCTTGACTGGGCAGTGCTTTATCATCAGTAGATAGGACCAGCAGTGTTGGATACTTCAGGGTTTTGATCAGCAGTTGAAGTGTAACACCTGTGCCTCCACGGCCATCAAACAAATACCAAAATAATGAAATATTATATTTCATACTTGGGATTTGTAAAAATATGTGTATCATTTGCACATATCAAATTTTGTTCAATTCCAAACTCTAAATCGCTTTCTGGAAGGTTATACGCGCACCGATGCGTAAATATAACCAGTTTAATGCAAAAAACGCTCCGGAATAGTGACATAGGCTTAACATACCTTAAATAACCTTTACATAACTTAGAAATAAGTTTTGAAGGCTTTGGTATGGCAAAAACAAGTTAATTCACTTACAGGGACTAAATATGACAAACTGCGAAAGTATGTCAATTTGAACTGTAACAAACATTCCGGAACATAACCATAAGTTAAACACACCTTAAATATCCTTTACATAGCTTAGAAATAGGCTTTGAGGGGTTTGTTGTGCTAAAATAAACTTTTGGATCATTCAGGGACTAAAAGTGTCAAAAAGTGCACAAGTTTGCATTTTCGCGCATAACTTACGTTCTGAATACATCCGGACATCCAAAAATTTATGTAAGCATGACTATATTATATTTTAGTGTTCGCCATAAGAAAAACCCATTCGTTTCGTCATTTGGATCGTTTTTCGCGCTTGTGCGCATTCCGTCGTAATTAAGCGAACATCGCGTTCGTACGACCAAACGAACCATTATCCGGCATATTTTTGAGCATGTTTTGAGTTCCCTATACTTTAACTTCATTTTAGAGCCTTGAAATGAGGTTAACGGGGTTCAAACGCATCGAAAAAGGCCTTAAAACACAACAGGGACCATTTCTGCCAACTTTGAAACATTTCTGAATCAGAGGAGGGCTAGCGTAGCGCGAGCCCTATAGGCTTTACCAGTCGCGCTACGCGACTGCCTATGCTGGACAGAAAACATGCAGAAAACTCAGTTTTGCATTTTCGGGACCAGATTCGATGTATTAGCCGCTGTTTAATTCACAACCACACATTCTAACATGCTTAGTCAGCGGATAAGGATGGAATTTAGGCACCATGACTTTGCAACACATGTATGGATGGAATTTAAGCACCTAAACACCATAACTTTGCAACACATGTATGGATGGAATTTAAGCACCATAACTTTGCAACACATGTACGGATGGGATTAAGGCACGTTTTCCATGAAACGATCTTAACGGTTCGGGTATTCCTATAAATACCCATTCACCCCCATTGCTAAAATCACTAGAATTCTGAATTGAGAACCTCTAAGTTGAAACCATTGTTTCATACCTGAGATTCTTGACTCGGGATTAGCATTCGGGGACCCTTCGTAAGTATTCTTTCGTTCTTTTCCTTATTTTATTGCTTTTCGAGTCAGAAAGTCAAACTTTGTTTGACTTTCAGCGTTGACCAGTAATGGTCAATGCGAAGTTCGTTTGAACTTCGCAACGTGAGTGTAATCACGTTGGTCATAGTCCCTTGGGACTATGCCCACTGATTACCACGTTGTCTAGGGTCGTAGGGTAGGCGATCTAATAAATCGCCTATACCTTCGAACTCGACCCATTTGGTCGATCATTAGGATCCGACCAAATACATTAGGTGACCATAGTAGGTAGGGAATAACCTTCCGAGGTTATGCCCTATGGTCACATCGTTTGAGTAGTTGTATGATAGGTAGTTTATATGCCTTAGGTAAATTACCAGAATACCCTTTTCATTTATAATTGGTAATTAAGCATATGTAACCTAAACTTTTGTCACATAACTGATTATGTAACATGTTTAGGCATATAACACTTGTCATAGGACTAGTTAGACGGTCCGAACGCGTTTCACGCGCACGACGCGTTAAAGTAGCATAAGTTACCTTAATGGGTCGCGATGGGTCGAAAGCACTTAGGTTAGTCTCAATGTAGTATGTAGGCCTTGTTAAACCATATCATATGAGTTCCAATACTCATTTGGTTTACCAAGCCTCATCCTATCCGATATCTCGATTTAAGTCCGGTTTATTTATATAGTTTTAGATTGCCGACTGATTCCGTGCTCTCTCTAGCTTTGTTTGGTTGTTGTTCAAGACCTCCAAGCATTCTCAGGCGAGTACATTATTCCCCTCTTTTACTGTTTTCAACTGTTTTGGGGTGACTCATATGTGCTAAATGCTTTATCAATGATTTCAATAACAATTACAATGTGGTTTCAAGAACGATTACAATAATTTCAAGAACAATTACAATGTGGTTTCAAGAACAATAACAATTATTTCAAGAACGCTAACAATGATTTCAAGAACGAATACAATGATTTAAAAAACTAATAACAATTTCAAAAAGTGAACAAACTTGTTGGTTGTAGTTTACATAACCGATGACATTCATTAGCAATGATCAAGCCGACCAGTATTAGGTTATGGTACCATAGGATCTGACAAATCCCGTTATTTACTGCACCCATTGTTATGTGTGGGGGTTGTGGGTAGCGACTGAATCTGTAATTATTAACTTATCCTTTGGTAAGGGTTTGTTAAGAACGAGAGCGAGAGCGAGTTGGAACGAGGAACGAGTCAAGAAGGTTTGAATGTTATTAGAGAATCGACCATAAAGTAGTTTCACAATTAAAACAAGAACGACTAGAACGATTTTACAAAATGGGTTAACGATTGGGTAAACATCGGAACATGATTGACATTTGATCATGTATTTCCCACAAAACATAACTTTGATTTAAACCAAGTTTTACTTCAATACTTTGTTTTGTGCATATGGTTTAGTTAAGACATTTCACTTGCCATACATGGATATTTGACATAGACATTTGACATGGATATTTGACATAGACATTTGACATGGATATTTGACATAGACATTTTGACATGATTTACATCTTTACATGAATACTTTGACATATTATTCAATACATTTGACAATTGATTTAAACATAGACATTTTACATTGTTTGGTTTGGTTTGAGTAAATGATTAAGTAACGATGCGGGTGTAATATGATACAAGCATGGTGGATACGCCGCTGGTACTTCCTATATATAAGTGGTTGTATGGTATTACATGTCGTAACGTTATTTGAATCATTTCAGTTTGAGACATAGAACATGTCACACCCCCAAAAATCCACATGCGGAGTACCACCGCTTGGAGGCGTGACCGACCAGGATCTTAGCCACTAATTATTTTGAACGGATTAGTTATTGTTATGAACATTAGCATAATTAGTGACCTAATTTAAATTTTTCAAAACATAGTTTAAGTTCACAGCGGAAGGGAAAAGAATACATATCATAATTTAAACCCGCAAGTTGTTCATACGAAACTTACGAACCACGCACTCCATCCGATTGCAACGTCCGTCCAGAGCTGTATCGAGCAACCTGCAAAGCATGCAGTAGAGTGTCAACATAACGTTGGCGAGTTCACATGTTTGTAGTTTTCCAGTTTTTAATTCCAAAAACTTGTTTTAACCAGTTAATTTATCCGTTTATACATGCGATGGGGAGCTACCCCATAAGTAAGCGACTAAACTGTTTTTACAATACCGAATACTATTCATCCGTACGTTTCCGTAGAGTGCCCCGTTTGTCAATGTTCTATCATCATTGACGGTTGCCAGAGTACATTAGTTCACGACCGATCCCATACCTTGGCACGGTGTGAGGTTGGTGAGACCTAAATAGCGCTATCAACTAATAACCCGTTCGCCTGGCCCCGGCGACTAATCGGTATTAAGAAGTGAGGACTTGAGTGATAGAGTTTTGTTTAGTGTTGCTTGTTGCATCAAGTATAAACAGTAATTAACTAAAAGTTCCCAGTAACAAGGGAAGTAAGTAAGTTTGTTCCCAGTAACAAGGGAAGAAAAGTAAGTTTGTATCCCTCATAAGGAGATAGCGTTGTTACCCGTATCCCATACAAGGAGATAGAAATACCGTATCCCGCACAAGGAGATAGTAAGCAATCCCAAACCAGGAAAAGTGTTTTGTTCCGTTTCCCAATCCACCGGGAACGCATGCTTTAAGTAAAAAGTAGTGAACTCACCTTTGCTTTGCTCGGTAATTAATTTACTCGTGTTACGTTGGTCAACCATACCCTATTATGGTTATGAAATATTTATTAGGTTCGTATGCAAGTAATGTCACGTATAACTACACGTATCTAACACATAGCACGTAAGTCATACTAGCATATACGTTATTGGGCCTATCCTAGCATGCAAACAGTTAAACAGTAACAGTTAAACATTAATAGTAACACGTAGTTCAAAACATCAGTTTGTGCGGCCCAATAACTAAGCAGAGTAGTCCAGCCGAAACCGGGTGGTCTCGAATCGAGAACAAGAGGTCTCGAGTCGCAACCATGAAGTTCCGAGTCGCAACCAGACGGTCTCGAGTTGTCATGTTTTGGTTGCGAGTCGCAACCGGGGGTTTCGAGTCGCAACCGGAGGTTTCGGCTTGTCATGGTCTGGTTTCGAGTCGCAACCGGAGTTTCGACTTGTCATGTTTTGGTCTCGAGTCGCAACCTTACGGTCCCGACTCGCAACCACCACCGAAGCTTCTAGACCCCTTATCCAATTCGGTACTATCAACCAAATTTCATTAACATGTACTATCCAATCAGATTTTATTAACATGTCCTTTATACCGTACACTCCTAAATTTAGATCAAACATAGTAATTTCAAATATTTTCATGTTATTCAAATTGTTCATCATTTAGAGTTTTCAACCTTTCACAATCAAAACAATCAATCACTAATTACACCAGATCAAACTTATGCACATACCAAACAAGCAAACTGTTTTTAGTTATTTATTCATTTAACACTTCATATTTGCTATATATATATTATTCAAAAACCACCCAAGTTCCATCTCAATTTATTTGTACAGTACATAAATCTTATTCATCATTTTAATCCTCTACACATCATCATCAAACCCTAGGTCAATTAACTTAATTAATATGACCAATGCCCCCAAAAATTATATTAACAGGTTGTTATCCAAAGTCTCAATTATCTAGTAACATTCCAACAGTCAATGATTTCTAATCCATCTTGTTTGCATAACACCTATTTTTATCAAAACAGTTTGTCATAGTAAATAACATCGAATGCCCCTTTGTTATTATCATTCATCTAACACATATAGACATACATTTTTATTTCACACTCATAACCCACAGGGATATAAAACAATTCAAATGGTAACTAGTGCACAGCCAAGGATTTATAATAAACACTAATACCCATAACATAACACTGACCTAAAGATTTAAAGAACGAAAGGAATGCACGAACAGTTCCTGCTTCTGATCTGAACCAAGCCGAGACCAAACATCTGAAGAGATATGTTCCAAACATGTCTGCGGTTGACCCGAGTAGAACCCGAACAAAGACCCGGTTCTGACCCGAGAACGAAACCAGTGAAACCGAGAACAAACCGTCGCTGGTGCCGCTGCTGCTGCAGCTTCTGTTCACCACCAGGACTCCACCATCCGCCGTCTTTACCAGAGCAATGACCAGAATCAGAGAGGTAGAGGAAGGCTTGTGCGGCTGAGGTGTGTACGTAGGATGGAAGGGTTTCGCTGGTGTGTGTTCAGGGGAGGGGTGTGTGTGTGGGTGTTCGCCGGTTAGAAGGTGGGTGCCGGAATTCCGTCATCCGGTCGCCGGAAACACAGTCCGGTCGCTGGAAATTCTGAACGAGAGTGAAGGGGTAGTGAGGTGTGCGGCTGTTGTTATGGATTTAGGGTTATTTTATAAAAATGAGAGGTGGGGGAGGATGGATTGTTTATATAGTGTAGGGTTTTAGGGTGTTTAGATGAGTTGGGTTGGGCTTGGGTCCGTACGCATGGGTCTGTAAAATGTCGGGTGTCTTGCTTAACTGACCGGCCCGCTTATCTTAACGCTTAATATTATAACGGTAATTAAATTAATAACTAAATAAATAAGTCTCTCTTCGCTCGTTATCGTTATTTAATAACGACCAAAAATATTAATAATAATAATAATAGTGAATATGAGCATTAATAAAATGCTCGTCTCTCAACGATCAAGATCAAGGGTTCGGGTTGTCACATTCTCCCCATGTTACAGGAATTTCGTCCTCGAAATTAAAGCAAAAGTCATACGATCCCCTCTAATTATAGACTCGCTGATAGCCTAGTGTCATACGTACATACACGCAATTTACAAAAGTTCACAAAATAAACATGTAAGCCATATAGCACATAAAATCACATACGCAGCACAAGATCCACCGAACGAACATGCAAGCAACGTAGCAAATACAGTCATGTAACACGTAAATTCACATAGCACTAGATTCACAGGGTTTGTACGTATTTCACTTAGTATAGAATTTCACAGAATTAATTATAACATCCAAGAAACGTACAAGAAAACCGAAGTGTCACATTATCCCCAAGTTCAAGAAATTTCGTCCCGAAATTTAGCACGCAGCCACTGACAAGCTAGTCTGTTTAAACGTTTTCGTGGGGCGTCACATCATCCCTTTGTTGGCCTGAGATTTCTTACCGAAATTCAGTTGTAGCCTCAGTGCTGGAAGTATAGTTTGCAAACAACTGGGGATACATGCGCATCAGCTGGTTTTCCCGTTCCCAGGTAAACTCTGGGCCACGGCGTGAGTTCCAACGAACCCGGTTTGTTGGTTACCCTATGCTAGAGGGTTTTGATTTCTTGATCCCTGATCTCGACCGGTTCCTCAACGAAGCGTTGTTTGTTGCTGATCACAAGTTCCTAAAAGGAACAACGAATGTTTCATCTGACAGACACTTCTTCAGCTTAGGCACGTGAAAGACGTTGTGTACCGCGCTCAGCTCTTCAGGCAGGTTTAGTCAGTATGCTACCTTACCGATCCCTTCGGCGACTTTGAATGGTCCAACGTATCGCGGATCAAGTTTGCCCTGTTAGCCAAAACGTACCACACCCCTTCTAGGGTGAAACTTTAAGTAGAACCCAGTCTCCGACTAGGAATTCTAGAGGTTTCCTACGCTTATCTGCGTATCCTTTCTGACGGCCTGGAGCTGCCGACATGCGTTGTCTATTCTGGGCAATCCTACCCGTTGTGTCAAGTGTGAGCTCTGGGCCGGTAATTTGGCTTCCGCCCAACACAGGGGTGACCGGCATCTGTGTCCGTGCAATGCCTCAAATGGTGTCGCCTAAATGCTAGTGGGAGGAGATTTCTACAAAAGTCAAGTGTCTCTCGTTTTCCCAAAGTTGGTAACATATGCTCCCAACATGCTTTCAAGGGTTTCGGGGCATGCGTTCGGTTGACCACCCATCCGTATGTAGTAAACAGCGCTCATGTCTAACAGTGAGCCAATTGAGTAAAGTCTGCGACGAATCGGATGCAAAATGTGGGTTTCGATCCAAAGTGATAGAAGTCGGCACTCTGTGCCCCGTATCCACTTCTATCAAGTAGATGGTTGCAAGTTCGAGAGCTTGTCGGTTTCTTCGATCGTGTAAAGGCACCGGCGAATATTTCTTCAATGCCCTAGGATAGGAGAGGATACGATCACTTCATTGCTTATCTTTCAACCATTGGAATGGCGAATTACTGACATCTCCCTGATGCTAGGTGATGCCCTTCCGAGTTTAAACCGTGAGGGGTTGCGTATACAGTCGAGAAATGCGGCCCTTGCGACGTTAAAGTCGTGCATTGTCAATTTAGAGCAAGGCGGTTTTGCGTCGTAGAAGTACAAGGGTAGAGCATAGGAGTCGTCATGATTCCCACTCGTTTTCGGGATAGGTTCGGGCGTCGTCGAAAGAAACCAGTGTCGAATTTTGACAGGATGGAATAAATTCGAGTGTCGTAATTAGGTGTTGATCGTATCGAGTTCGAAGAACAGTGCTTGCGATACCCGTTACCCTCGGGGTATCCTTGGCTCGTTGCTCCGACGAGTAACATTTGTAGGAAGTATTTCGTCCAAACGGAGATTTGTGCAGAATAGGGTAGGATAAGAATCAGGGAATTCATAATACGAGTAGCGAGGTAATGTTTGAAGGGTAGTCAACGTTGGTGCGTCCAATTTGAGACAAAACATAAAAGACTTGGTGGTCGGCAATAAGGATTTATCTGGCGTCGATGAAGTAGCTGGTCGTACATAAGCTGCGGGCGAGTAGGATAAAGAACATCGTTTTGTCGATAAGAGGTGTTACGTCGGTATGAATGGCACAACAAGAACCAATGATAGAGAAGGACGGTCGTCGTATGGATCGGGGGGGGGGGGGTTTAGGTTCACTAAAACGTCTAACAAGATGTTCTGAGCTGAGCCGCATGCGAAAAACGAGTTTGTGATCTCCCGAACCGGTAAGTAACCAAATTTGAATAGACTACCAAGGTCGTGAGGACGAGTCCGAAGTAGTGCTTGTGTCGTCGAAAGGCTTCCATGTAAGGTAATAAAAACATGTCTGAAAGGATACGTTTGGATTACACGTCACAATTTTTAAGATTCAAGAAGTTTATTGACTAGCAGTCGAGTTTGCTGAATTTCCCCAAACTAGAGGGAAATCTGGTCAAGGTCTCAGTATGAGGAGGGGGTTTCGATGTGGAACTGTGAAAACACGTTTTCAGGAAAGTACGATTGAAGTAACACATTGTTGAATTAAAAAGTTTGCCGACTAAAGGTCGAGTTTGTTGAATTCACCAAACTGAAGAGAGATCTGGTCAAGGTCTCTAAACGGAGAAACGTGGATGTCATGACAAAGTAACGATAGGAGCGGGGATACCATCTGAGCAATAAACGCGGATTCGTACGAAAGTTAGTGGGAGGATTCATTGAATCAGAGAAGTCGTCAGACAATAACAGTTCTGACAAATGGAGGATAGGGTAAGCATCAAGGTCGCCGTACTCGTCGGTGGGTTGACTGGCTCGTGTCTTCGTCTAGTCACGCTTCCAAATACGCCGGTTTGTAAGAAAATTATCAATTCTTTGGGTTTTGGGGCGTGCTAAGGCATAAGGTTGTACTTGAATAGGGGTTAACCATGTAACGAGGGATTAGGGAGAAATAACTATGTGGTCAATGGAAAGGTGAGACGATTGCTGGCACTACAATAAGAAGCATACACCACGCATGCTTTTCGTGTTCGAGACGTGCAAACGGAAACCCAAAAGGTGTAGACTTACTAGAATGCTTCAAGAATCTAGGTGATCAGTCGTATGAGGGAACAAGTCTCACTACTTAAGTCGAGAAAAGAAATACACAAGTAAAAAGGATGCGAATGACGTCGTCGTTCTTTCTAATATTTCACGATATAGGGGTGGCTTCTCTTCGTCGGCTCGTTCTCGTAACTTCTCTGTGTGCTTCGTAGCAGGCCTTCCCTGGGCAGGCCTATCGAGTGAACGTCCCTCGCGTCGAGTGGCAGTCCAGGGATGATATCAGGAAATACGTGGACGAGGGCTTGGAATAAATGGGTTCCCTGCCCTTAGTGTATTGTGGTTTCGAACTAGGTTCAGGAGGACTCGCTCCTGTTTAACACGTAACACACCAGCCTAGCCTTCGTATGACCCACTGTGTTAAATACTAAATATACGCATACATACTAACACATATATACTAATTACATACATACACACATGCGTATTCACACACATAAGTTATGCACAAGTAAATGTCGTTAGTCTACCATTACCATGTGAGCATCTGAGGCTGACGAACCTTGCAATCCGGAGTGTGGTGTCGTTGTGGTTTACACTAAAGAACGGTTATAGTCTGGTTTCCATATAAAAATATTTTTATTTCTCAAGCCAAAAATATTTTATATTTAAAACCTAGTTCGCTATAACCAATGGCTCTGATACCAATCTGTCACACCCCCAAAAATCCACATGCGGAGTACCACCGCTTGGAGGCGTGACCGACCAGGATCTTAGCCACTAATTATTTTGAACGGATTAGTTATTGTTATGAACATTAGCATAATTAGTGACCTAATTTAAATTTTTCAAAACATAGTTTAAGTTCACAGCGGAAGGGAAAAGAATACATATCATAATTTAAACCCGCAAGTTGTTCATACGAAACTTACGAACCACGCACTCCATCCGATTGCAACGTCCGTCCAGAGCTGTATCGAGCAACCTGCAAAGCATGCAGTAGAGTGTCAACATAACGTTGGCGAGTTCACATGTTTGTAGTTTTCCAGTTTTTAATTCCAAAAACTTGTTTTAACCAGTTAATTTATCCGTTTATACATGCGATGGGGAGCTACCCCATAAGTAAGCGACTAAACTGTTTTTACAATACCGAATACTATTCATCCGTACGTTTCCGTAGAGTGCCCCGTTTGTCAATGTTCTATCATCATTGACGGTTGCCAGAGTACATTAGTTCACGACCGATCCCATACCTTGGCACGGTGTGAGGTTGGTGAGACCTAAATAGCGCTATCAACTAATAACCCGTTCGCCTGGCCCCGGCGACTAATCGGTATTAAGAAGTGAGGACTTGAGTGATAGAGTTTTGTTTAGTGTTGCTTGTTGCATCCAGTATAAACAGTAATTAACTAAAAGTTCCCAGTAACAAGGGAAGTAAGTAAGTTTGTTCCCAGTAACAAGGGAAGAAAAGTAAGTTTGTATCCCTCATAAGGAGATAGCGTTGTTACCCGTATCCCACACAAGGAGATAGAAATACCGTATCCCGCACAAGGAGATAGTAAGCAATCCCAAACCAGGAAAAGTGTTTTGTTCCGTTTCCCAATCCACCGGGAACGCATGCTTTAAGTAAAAAGTAGTGAACTCACCTTTGCTTTGCTCGGTAATTAATTTACTCGTGTTACGTTGGTCAACCATACCCTATTATGGTTATGAAATATTTATTAGGTTCGTATGCAAGTAATGTCACGTATAACTACACGTATCTAACACATAGCACGTAAGTCATACTAGCATATACGTTATTGGGCCTATCCTAGCATGCAAACAGTTAAACAGTAACAGTTAAACATTAATAGTAACACGTAGTTCAAAACATCAGTTTGTGCGGCCCAATAACTAAGCAGAGTAGTCCAGCCGAAACCGGGTGGTCTCGAATCGAGAACAAGAGGTCTCGAGTCGCAACCATGAAGTTCCGAGTCGCAACCAGACGGTCTCGAGTTGTCATGTTTTGGTTGCGAGTCGCAACCGGGGGTTTCGAGTCGCAACCGGAGGTTTCGGCTTGTCATGGTCTGGTTTCGAGTCGCAACCGGAGTTTCGACTTGTCATGTTTTGGTCTCGAGTCGCAACCTTACGGTCCCGACTCGCAACCACCACCGAAGCTTCTAGACCCCTTATCCAATTCGGTACTATCAACCAAATTTCATTAACATGTACTATCCAATCAGATTTTATTAACATGTCCTTTATACCGTACACTCCTAAATTTAGATCAAACATAGTAATTTCAAATATTTTCATGTTATTCAAATTGTTCATCATTTAGAGTTTTCAACCTTTCACAATCAAAACAATCAATCACTAATTACACCAGATCAAACTTATGCACATACCAAACAAGCAAACTGTTTTTAGTTATTTATTCATTTAACACTTCATATTTGCTATATATATATTATTCAAAAACCACCCAAGTTCCATCTCAATTTATTTGTACAGTACATAAATCTTATTCATCATTTTAATCCTCTACACATCATCATCAAACCCTAGGTCAATTAACTTAATTAATATGACCAATGCCCCCAAAAATTATATTAACAGGTTGTTATCCAAAGTCTCAATTATCTAGTAACATTCCAACAGTCAATGATTTCTAATCCATCTTGTTTGCATAACACCTATTTTTATCAAAACAGTTTGTCATAGTAAATAACATCGAATGCCCCTTTGTTATTATCATTCATCTAACACATATAGACATACATTTTTATTTCACACTCATAACCCACAGGGATATAAAACAATTCAAATGGTAACTAGTGCACAGCCAAGGATTTATAATAAACACTAATACCCATAACATAACACTGACCTAAAGATTTAAAGAACGAAAGGAATGCACGAACAGTTCCTGCTTCTGATCTGAACCAAGCCGAGACCAAACATCTGAAGAGATATGTTCCAAACATGTCTGCGGTTGACCCGAGTAGAACCCGAACAAAGACCCGGTTCTGACCCGAGAACGAAACCAGTGAAACCGAGAACAAACCGTCGCTGGTGCCGCTGCTGCTGCAGCTTCTGTTCACCACCAGGACTCCACCATCCGCCGTCTTTACCAGAGCAATGACCAGAATCAGAGAGGTAGAGGAAGGCTTGTGCGGCTGAGGTGTGTACGTAGGATGGAAGGGTTTCGCTGGTGTGTGTTCAGGGGAGGGGTGTGTGTGTGGGTGTTCGCCGGTTAGAAGGTGGGTGCCGGAATTCCGTCATCCGGTCGCCGGAAACACAGTCCGGTCGCTGGAAATTCTGAACGAGAGTGAAGGGGTAGTGAGGTGTGCGGCTGTTGTTATGGATTTAGGGTTATTTTATAAAAATGAGAGGTGGGGGAGGATGGATTGTTTATATAGTGTAGGGTTTTAGGGTGTTTAGATGAGTTGGGTTGGGCTTGGGTCCGTACGCATGGGTCTGTAAAATGTCGGGTGTCTTGCTTAACTGACCGGCCCGCTTATCTTAACGCTTAATATTATAACGGTAATTAAATTAATAACTAAATAAATAAGTCTCTCTTCGCTCGTTATCGTTATTTAATAACGACCAAAAATATTAATAATAATAATAATAGTGAATATGAGCATTAATAAAATGCTCGTCTCTCAACGATCAAGATCAAGGGTTCGGGTTGTCACAGAACATTTCATACAAATAACATACTTTTCACAAGACATTGATTTATAAACAACTTATCTTATGCAAACATATTTTACATGGTTACTCATTTAACCATGCATTATTTTCTTATTTATACATATCATCTGAACTTATTGTTTTTCAAATGATTTACAAAGACAAAGCAAATTACGAGGTTCATGACTAAACATTTTCTTAAAACAGAAGTCATGAATCTTATTTTCACAAAACCTATGTATCTCGCCAGCATTTCTTTGCTGACCTCGTTTTCACATATGTTTCAGGTATTGTTGGATGATATCGATTGATAAGATGCATGCTCACATAGGACTGGACAAGGCCTTAGTGACTCAATAACAATGATAGACTATGTTTAAATAGTGTATTTAGATTTCCAGACGATGTAATTACTCAATGTTTAATAAAACGAAATACTTTTGATATCCATGGTTATGAAACATTAATTCTGTTGCAACACGCCCCGATGTTTCCGCCGCGATTTGTTGTTTTACGCGGTCGGGGTGTGACAGAAAAGATGGTATCAGAGCCAATGGTTATAGGGAATTAGGTTATTAGTAATGCTTTGACCTAGTCTATAACCTTCTTAGGACCCTAACGCGAGTTTACTTGCGTTTAGTCATAAAACAATACCGTCACCTATCCTTAGGTGACGACCACAACAAGAACGTAAATTTCAAAACCGCTTTGAAAACTAATCATCTGTTCTAGGATGATTAATTTCTAGGTTTTGAACCTTCTATTGTAAGGTTTTGAACCCTCTGTTATATGGTTTTGAACCCCTTTGAATTTTCAAAATCTCGTCAAGGTTTTGGGTTTTAAATAATGTGAACACGTGCAAACTGGAAGGGTGAATGCCTGTATTCTGGGTTTTCTGTCTAGGCAAGCACTTCATATACATCTCATCAGACGCGAGACCAGTTGTGCTTACCTGGGAATTCTTGGGATGAGTGTTCACTTATAGGCGAGCATGTCTTCGCGATACATTATTTTTAACCTATTTACTTTGACTAATCACCAAGGTCGTTTGTTGCTTTGTAGTAACAAACAAATGACCACTATCTTTGCTTTCATCAGATTTGTTTCATCTCATTCTTTTCGTCTAAATTCTCTCACTCGTTTCCTTTCATGTTTCCTCTTTTAGACAATGCCTCCTCGACGCGAAAGCCAGATAGAGACTGCCGAGCTGGCAGAAATCATTGCGCAGCAAATGGCTGCTCAATTCCCAAACCTCTTTGCTCAATGGAACCAAGCCAACAACAACAACAATGTGCTATGAAAATACAAGGATTTCAACCAGGCAAAACCACTCAAGTTTAGTGGTTCTGAAGGAGCAACTGGGCTTCTTCAGTGGTTCGAAAGCATTGAGAATACTTTTCGCCACGTGCAGTGCCCGGATAATCGCAAGGTCGAGTTCTCCTCGAGCGTGTTTCAGAAGAGGGCTCTTACATGGTGGAATGGGGTAATGAGAGACCGAGGTGCGGAAGTTGCTCTCGCACAGACATGGGCTGAACTTAGGGCTCTGATGATGAGGGAATTCTGTCCTCGTCATGAGCAGCGAGCTTTGGAGAAGGAATTTGATGAGTTGAAGCAAGATAGTGGTGAGCACAGGGCGTATACTGATAGGTTTGAGGAGCTGAGTCTGCTTTGCCCTACAATGGTTACCCCACTTTACATAGCTATCGAAAGGTACATCGACGGCCTACCTGACTCGGTACAAGACATCCTTACTGGTAGTAACCCTGCCACACTCCGTCAGGCGATCGAGTTATCAGCGACATTGACTGAGTCGCAGATTCGGAAGAACAAGTTACACAGGAAGGGTGACAAGGGCAAGAAACAGTCAGCTGACAAGGAGGATAGCAAGAAAGGCCAAAACAAGAAGGGAAAGGAAGGTGAGACGTCAAAGAAATCAAGGAAGCGAAAGGGTGGTCAAAACTTTGTTGTTACAGCACAGACTGCACAGAACCCGCGGAACCAACCAGCTCAGCCACCTGCAAAGAAAGCATATGCCGGTACCGCACCTTATTGTGCACGCTGCAACGGTCATCATGCAGTACAACAAGCTTGCTGGCAATGCACGACGTGTGGTAAACTTGGGCATTTGGCCAAGGTTTGTCGTTTGGGACAAAATCAGGCTGCTCAGGTTCAAGCTCCGGTTCAAGGGAAAGCTGTGAGATTCCCACTGGGTTCATGTTTCAACTGCGGAGAGATTGGTCATTTCCGTCACAACTGCCCGAGACTGATGAATGCAAATGCTAACGCAAACCCGGATGCGAACGTCAACGTCAATGTAAATCCAGCACGCGGTCGAGTGTTTAACATCAATGAGGCACTCAATGATGAAGGAGTGAACAATTAGTATTTTGTTTTTCCTCTGGTTGGTATCTTGTAACATTTAAAGACAATGCGGTTGTTATATAAATAAAATTTGTGGTTTTATTTTTAACTAATGCAATTGTATGAATGTTTGATTCAACCTTATGATGTCAACACAAAGACAAAACTACTCGTGTGGTTCTGTCATTTTTATGATCACTTGTGATCTCCCTAAGAACCTCAAACACTTGTTCCTTTTAAATCTAAAGTATCTTATCGTCTTGCACCGTTCGAGATGCAAGAATTATCAAAACAGCTTCGAGAGTTGTCTGATAAAGGATTCATCCGTCCGAACTTTTCACCTTAGAGAAGCTCCTGTTCTCCTTGTGAAAAGGAGAATGGATCTTTTCGAATTCATATCGATTAACGTAAGCCTGTTAAGCTTACCATCAAGAATCGATATCCACTACCTTAAATCGATGATCTCTCCGATCATCTGCAGAGCGCTTCATGCTTTTCCAAGATCGATTTGCGTTCTGGGTATCATCAACTTCGTATGCTCGAAGAAGATATTCCCAAAACGGCTTTCTGCACGAAGTATGGCCATTACGAGTTTACAGTCAGGCCTTTTGGATTGACAAATGCTCCAGCTATCTGCATGGACTTAATAAATAGAGTCTACAAGTCTTATTTGGATCAGATCGTCATTGTTATTATTGATGACATTTTGATCTATTCATGTCCTGAGCCAATCACGATCAACACCTTCGTTGACATCGGAGCCCTGATTGAATTCCTTGTACACTTTAAAATGTACAAAACAACTCAATTAGGACAAACCGAATTCCTTTTAAGATCTTCCTATCTTCATAGTTAGATTCTTGAAAATATTTAAAGTGCCAAAGGAAATCCACGGATTGGGTTCCTGGTATGCTTTAAATACCCGTGTCCAAAGATAACAAATTAAAGGTCAAATTGAACGATTATGCGATTGAACGAGTATGCAATTATGCGATTATGTGTTTATGTGTTATGTATTCTCCTCTATGTTTTTGTGTTTTTATACTCTGGATAATTCGTTATCCAAATCCTCGTAGAATCTTTTATATCCTCATATGAGGGATTCGTAGTAGGATATTCAAAAGGTACTACCTTAAATCCTTATGGGCTTCTACGTAGTAGTTAAGACCCTTGGATTATATAGTACCACTCCATGATTCTTAAGAGACCTTAAGTGGTCTAGTCAAAAAGATTGATTCACAATCTGGTTAAAGAATGACATCTAGTGATGTAGCTGAACAGACTCCTTGATAGTCTCTTTAGATCATTTATTGATTTAATTAAAAGGACTCTATGGCGGTCTAGTCACACTCATCACAGGAATGTTCATTTGGTTTTACCCTACACGTTATAAAATAGACTGTGTGAACTGTGCAAGGAATTGTCTAATTATGGACGCGTACATAATTAAGAAATTTAGTGCACAGAAACCCAGTAAGATTTATTATGTGTAAGAATCGATAGTGACAACAATAACGAAATGGGAACGATGTAATGGAGGTACGGTGGACGCACCAATGACGCTTCATATACTTGTATATAAGTGTCCCTCTTACATTGCAAACATAATGTTATTAAGGTTACTAGAAGTTCAAGAACCCTAACCAATATTGTTCGATCTTTTCAACTTCATGTTTTAAGCTCTCACAAGTTTCCTCTAAATAAATTTCGGGACGAAATTTCCTAAAGTAGGGGAGACTGTAACACCTGTGCCTCCACGGCCATCAAAAAAATACCAAAATAATGAAATATTATATTTCATACTTGGGATTTGTAAAAATATGTGTATCATTTGCACATATCAAATTTTGTTCAATTCCAAACTCTAAATCGCTTTCTGGAAGTTTATACGCGCACCGATGCGTAAATATAAGCAGTTTAATGCAACAATTGCTCCGGAATAGTGACATAGGCTTAACATACCTTAAATAACCTTTACATAACTTAGAAATAAGTTTTGAAGGCTTTGGTATGGCAAAAACAAGTTAATTCACTTACAGGGACTAAATATGACAAACTGCGAAAGTATGTCAATTTGAACTGTAACGAACATTCCGGAACATAACCATAAGTTAAACACACCTTAAATATCCTTTACATAGCTTAGAAATAGGCTTTGAGGGGTTTGTTGTGCTAAAATAAACTTTTGGATCATTCAGGGACTAAAAGTGTCAAAAAGTGCACAAGTTTGCATTTTCGCGCATAACTTACGTTCTGAATACATCCGGACATCCAAAAATTTATGTAAGGATGACTATATTATATTTTAGTGTTCGCCATAAGAAAAACCCATTCGTTTCGTCATTTGGATCGTTTTTCGCGCTTGTGCGCATTCCGTCGTAATTAAGCGAACATCGCGTTCGTACGACCAAACGAACCATTATCCGGCATATTTTTGAGCATGTTTTGAGTTCCCTATACTTTAACTTCATTTTAGAGCCTTGAAATGAGGTTAACGGGGTTCAAACGCATCGAAAAAGGCCTTAAAACACAACAGGGACCATTTCTGCCAACTTTGAAACATTTCTGAATCAGAGGAGGGCTAGCGTAGCGCGAGCCCTATAGGCTTTACCAGTCGCGCTACGCGACTGCCTATGCTGGACAGAAAACATGCAGAAAACTCAGTTTTGCATTTTCGGGACCAGATTCGATGTATTAGCCGCTGTTTAATTCACAACCACACATTCTAACATGCTTAATCAGCGGATAAGGATGGAATTTAGCCACCATGACTTTGCAACACATGTATGGATGGAATTTAAGGCACGTTTTCCATGAAACGATCTTAACGGTTCGGGTATTCCTATAAATACCCATTCACCCCCATTGCTAAAATCACTAGAATTCTGAATTGAGAACCTCTAAGTTAAAACCATTGTTTCATACCTGAGATTCTTGACTCGGGATTAGCATTCGGGGACCCTTCGTAAGTATTCTTTCGTTCTTTTCCTTATTTTATTGCTTTTCGAGTCAGAAAGTCAAACTTTGTTTGACTTTCAGCGTTGACCAGTAATGGTCAATGCGAAGTTCGTTTGAACTTCGCAACGTGAGTGTAATCACGTTGGTCATAGTCCCTTGGGACTATGCCCACTGATTACCACGTTGTCTAGGGTCGTAGGGTAGGCGATCTAATAAATCGCCTATACCTTCGAACTCGACCCATTTGGTCGATCATTAGGATCCGACCAAATACATTAGGTGACCATAGTAGGTAGGGAATAACCTTCCGAGGTTATACCCTATGGTCACATCGTTTGAGTAGTTGTATGATAGGTAGTTTATATGCCTTAGGTAAATTACCAGAATACCCTTTTCATTTATAATTGGTAATTAAGCATATGTAACCTAAACTTTTGTCACATAACTGATTATGTAACATGTTTAGGCATATAACACTTGTCATAGGACTAGTTAGACGGTCCGAACGCGTTTCACGCGCACGACGCGTTAAAGTAGCATAAGTTACCTTAATGGGTCGCGATGGGTCGAAAGCACTTAGGTTAGTCTCAATGTAGTATGTAGGCCTTGTTAAACCATATCATATGAGTTCCAATACTCATTTGGTTTACCAAGCCTCATCCTATCCGATATCTCGATTTAAGTCCGGTTTATTTATATAGTTTTAGATTGCCGACTGATTCTGTTTTCAAGACCTCCAAGCATTCTCAGGCGAGTACATTATTCCCCTCTTTTACTGTTTTCAACTGTTTTAGGGTGACTCATATGTGCTAAATGCTTTATCAATGATTTCAATAACAATTACAATGTGGTTTCAAGAACGATTACAATAATTTCAAGAACAATTACAATGTGGTTTCAAGAACAATAACAATTATTTCAAGAACGCTAACAATGATTTCAAGAACGAATACAATGATTTAAAAAACTAATAACAATTTCAAAAAGTGAACAAACTTGTTGGTTGTAGTTTACATAACCGATGACATTCATTAGCAATGATCAAGCCGACCAGTATTAGGTTATGGTACCATAGGATCTGACAAATCCCGTTATTTACTGCACCCATTGTTATGTGTGGGGGTTGTGGGTAGCGACTGAATCTGTAATTATTAACTTATCCTTTGGTAAGGGTTTGTTAAGAACGAGAGCGAGAGCGAGTTGGAACGAGGAACGAGTCAAGAAGGTTTGAATGTTATTAGAGAATCGACCATAAAGTAGTTTCACAATTAAAACAAGAACGACTAGAACGATTTTACAAAATGGGTTAACGATTGGGTAAACATCGGAACATGATTGACATTTGATCATGTATTTCCCACAAAACATAACTTTGATTTAAACCAAGTTTTACTTCAATACTTTGTTTTGTGCATATGGTTTAGTTGAGACATTTCACTTGCCATACATGGATATTTGACATAGACATTTGACATGGATATTTGACATAGACATTTTGACATGATTTACATCTTGACATGAATACTTTGACATATTATTCAATACATTTGACAATTGATTTAAACATAGACATTTTACATTGTTTGGTTTGGTTTGAGTAAATGATTAAGTAACGATGCGGGTGTAATATGATACAAGCATGGTGGATACGCCGCTGGTACTTCCTATATATAAGTGGTTGTATGGTATTACATGTCGTAACGTTATTTGAATCATTTCAGTTTGAGACATAGAACATTTCATACAAATAACATACTTTTCACAAGACATTGATTTATAAACAACTTATCTTATGCAAACATATTTTACATGGTTACTCATTTAACCATGCATTATTTTCTTATTTATACATATCATCTGAACTTATTGTTTTTCAAATGATTTACAAAGACAAAGCAAATTACGAGGTTCATGACTAAACATTTTCTTAAAACAGAAGTCATGAATCTTATTTTCACAAAACCTATGTATCTCGCCAGCATTTCTTTGCTGACCTCGTTTTCACATATGTTTCAGGTATTGTTGGATGATATCGATTGATAAGATGCATGCTCACATAGGACTGGACAAGGCCTTAGTGACTCAATAACAATGATAGACTATGTTTAAATAGTGTATTTAGATTTCCAGATGATGTAATTACTCAATGTTTAATAAAACGAAATACTTTTGATATCCATGGTTATGAAACATTAATTCTGTTGCAACACGCCCCGATGTTTCCGCCGCGATTTGTTGTTTTACGCGGTCGGGGTGTGACATGAAGGACCAGCAGTAGTTGTATCTGAACAGCGGATAAAGACCATCAGTTGTTATAAATCACTTTCAAGGGGAGAGCAAAGTGTAAACTGCTGCTTATTGTGAATCCACTGTTGTGACCTGGTTTTGGCTTTACATTATCTGTTCCTCTGGTAGGGTTCAATCCCAAAAATCTCCCCCTGGAACAGATAATGCCAAAACCTGTCATTATTCTGGATCTTTATTCCTCATCAAAAGTTCCCTTGCTTGTCTTTTAAATTCTTCTTCAAATTCTTTGGAACTTATATCATCTTCATCCCGGCACAGTGTAAGTTCAAGGAGATCCTGCAAATCTTGAACACTAAGGCCTAGTGCTTCTTTCCTTGATATGTACTTCACATCTCCATTGGATCTGACTATAGTCAATACGTGAGTCTTTTGGTCAGACATCCACTTTAGTACTTTCGAACCCAATGGATTTTTCGGGAGAGGGTTATTTGCAGATGAGTTGAGGGATGTTGGCCTTGAAAACACCTGCAGACTTTCAGACATTCTTTTGAAAGCTTCTTCAATGACTTTGTCTGCTGCAGCTATATCTTCTGCAGTTTCTTGTTCAATAAGTTCTTGTCTTTCAACTTCTGTCTTGTCTTTTGCAGTGTTTGGAGACGCAGGTTTGTTTAATACCTTCTTAAAAAGGTTTTGAAGCTTTGATGAGCTGTCTTCATTCAGACCCATTTTTAAGATGGCGCCCTTGAGATACTCTGCTTCTTTTTCTATTACCTCTTCTTCAGTCAGCTGTTTGTCTTCAACTTGGTTTGACACAAGAGTAGAACTGTCTGCTGATTTTAACATTGTTATGAGGTTTTCAATTTTCTGTTCAAGCTTCATCATATGTTCTCGCTTCTTTGAGGTGCTTGAAAAAGTTATCTTTCTTTTCTTTAGCCTTTCATAGGCTTCATCGGTCTGCTGTTTTGACCATTTTGATATGGCTTCAGCAGTATCCATTTTCGCATCCACCAGCTCCTTTTTCTTTCTCTTATATTCAGCAGTTAAGCCGGCAATGAGCTTTTCATATTTTCTCCAGTTAGGAGCATTCCTCTTCTTCGTAGGATCATTCTTAATCTTCTCAATCCTTTCTGCCTCATGCTTAAGAGCTACTACTGGCCATTCTTTGAACTTTTGTTCTTCAGCAGGATAGAATTTCTCTTTCATGATGTAGGCTAGATATTGTTTTCTTAACTCTTTCTTTTGATCAGCCTTTTCTTTGTTTAGGTCTTGTGCAAACTCTTCTATCTGCTTTACTTTTGTGAAGTAGAACTCCAGTCTTTTAGCAATGCCATCTTCGCTTAACCGTTCTTTTTCACTCTCAACTTTAGCTCTTAGTCTTGCTTGCCTTGCCTTGATTTTGAGGTAATCATCCATATCATCTGGTGGCATGTAGCCTATGAGTGAGGAGAATCTCCTTTTTGAAGGATCTTCTTCTGTATAGAATTGCCTCATCTCATTTTTGATGGCTTCAAGTTCCAGTGGATATTGTGCAGCATTAGGATCATGTATACCCTCATCGGCAGGTATTGGCTTTCTTTTTCTGTTGAAGAGCTTTGGCTGTAAAGTAGGAGAGGTGAGAGCAGTGGTGGATGACTGACTAACAGCTGTTGAGACAACTGGTGTCTCAACATATGCTGTCATTACAACTGCTGATATGTCAGCAGTTGTCTTCTGCTTTTGAGCAGGGGATGGAAGTGGTGAGGTAGTTTTTGATGGTGGTGATGGTGGTGGTGAATCATCATCTGATATGAGATTCCTTCTCCTTTTTAATGAAGAGGAAGCAGATGATGTTTTGGGTGGATCAGTGGTGGTAGATTGGATAGCAGTGGTTTGTGACAGTGATTGACTGACAGTGGTTGAAACAACTGGTGTTTCAATCACTGTTGTCATTACAGCAGATGTTGTAACATCTGATGTCTTCTGCTTTATGGCAGGAGGCAGTGATGATGGTGTGATTGTAGATGATGGTGGTAGAGCAGTAGTTGTGGTGGTGTGTGTTGATGACATGGCAGCTGTTTGGCTACTAATAGCAGTTTTTGAAACTACTGGTGTATCAGCTGTTTGACTAACAGGTTTTTCTTTTTCAGGCTCAATATGAAGGCCATGTTCTATTCCCTTCTTCTTCATTTGCTTCATTATCTCCCCCTTTTTGGCATTATCTGCAAGGGGGTCATCAAAGAATAGTAAAGTTGAAGGAGCCTTGCCAGTGGCAGTTTGGATACTGGCCTTAATAGCCTTGATATCTGCTTGAGTGTCCTTGAACCTTGATTCCATCATGTTGGACAGCATTTGTACTTGAATAGCATGCTTTTGATCAGCCATTTGTTGCTGTTTTTCGAGCATGGGTTGGAAAATATTCCAAAGCTCATTTGCAGCAGGTGCGTGTTGTGGAGCAGGTGCTTGAGCAGGAACAGCATTGGATTATGCTTTCTGAGCTTTTAAGATCTCTTGCACCATCTCTTTTATTTCAGAAACTGATTCTTGTAGTTTTTCAACTCTGCCCGTCAATTCTAGATATTTTGAATCATCACCTACTTTAGTAGGATCCTCTGAATCCCCACCAGCAGTGGTTATACCAATGTGTGACTTAGGAACAGAGTCCCAAAAATCACCCATTGATGCCCCTTCTTCTTGGTACTGGGGACTTCTTTCTTCAGCATTCGATAAACCTTTGATGGTACCAGTGGTTAGATCCAACTCACTGGTGGTTACCGAAGTTGCCATGGAAGAAATTGCCTTCAAGGGAGTCTTACTTATGAAACAACTGTCCAACTGAGGATCTGTTGATCCACCAGTTGTAGTTGCTGCTCCACTTGAACTACCACCGAGAGTTACTTGTAACTCAGGGGGTGTAACCTCCTCAATTGTTGCTGGGATAGCAGGAGTAGTAGCATCAGACCCAGTCACCTGTGGGGGTATACTCTCAGTGACAGGCGATAAAGAGGAACTGGTTTGTGTCTGAGCTATAGCAGCTGCATGCAACAAGGGTAGCATGGATTGTGGCATTATGATTGGTGAGGGTATGGGAGTTGAAAGAGACATGTCCTTGGGATCAGGACTGAGGAAGATGGATCCGAGTGGATTCAGAGCTTCATATTGTGGTGTCCCTGTGCTTACAACCTGATCCTTTTATGAGGATGCAGGAGGAGTTTTAGGCATGGGTTGAGATCTTTCTTCCAACTGCTGTGAGGAAGTAGCAGCAGTGGTTTGTGGTGACTTTTGTGTTGTCACAGGCATTTCCTCTGGGATCTCATCTTCCAGAGTTACCTTTGTTTTGGGTTTGTTGGGTTTTCTGGATGTTTTTCTTTTGGTCTTTTTGGTGATGTCAGGTGTGGGTTTCAAAGCAGTGGTTGTGCTGCTCTGATCACCTGGAGCAGTGGGCTCAGCAGCAGATGCCTGAGGAGCAGTTGTAACCGCTAAAATCTGCTCAGGTACCCCTGCTTTTGTTTTTATTGGTGCCATCATTCTGGAAAATGTTTCTTTTGTTAAGCCTTTTATTTGACAATGAACACCTTGTTTGAACAAATTTACATTTTCCTTTTCAAATTTTTGTTCAAAATAGTAACTCAAAAATCTTGGAAAAAGTAAAAATGCTTTACTTTCAACGTTTTTCACCATGTCATTGAAAATCTCCTGGGAGTAGTTGTAGTCCTTATTATTCAAAATAGCATAACCCAGGCATTGAATTTTCAATGGTATTTCGTTAAAAGATGTTGTTTTATTCGAAACACACATCAGAAGTGTGTGAAATAAAAACCTAGGTGCAGAAGGGAAATAACCTTTTTGTAAGGTATCTACCTTTGATTCTTCTGCATATCCCCTTTTTACGAAATGAGTTTTCATTTCGGCTTTATCAAAAGAGATTTTACCTTCCTGATCGTCAAGATTAAAGACTTCGGAGATTGATTGTGGTGTGATTCGAATCACTTTACCCTGTATCGAGGAGTTAATGGCTATGACTTTATCGTCTTGTTTTTCAAGCGTCGCCTTTTTCCAAAACTCTCTCTGGGTTTGAAGATAGATGGGAGCATTTGCTGTTAACAAAGTTTTGTACTTTGATGCAGATAATGTATCAATGATGGTGTCAAAGGTGTGATTATCAGTAGGTTTTGTGAGTAAACCCAGATAGTTGTGAGATTGTTTGTATGGTATTTCGATGGGTTCTTCGGCCGTTTGAGCGACCTCTTTTGAAGATGGTGGTGATTTTGGTTTTGATTGTGATTTTGATTTTGACTTTGATTTTGTCATTTTTGCAGAGAAGAACGAAGAATGATTTTGAAGTTTTTGAGAAGAAGGGTTGGAAACTGCTATGAGAAGAGAATTTTGGAATTCAATTCGACAGTGTAAAACCCTGTTTGAGGTTTAGGGCAGGGTTTTATTTTAAAAAAATGATCGCTGATGTGGCAGCGGTTATTACGATCTGAGGGCTAAAAACTGACCACGTGTCAAACACAGATGAAATGGATGAAGTATGGAGAACAGTTGTTTTAAGAGCCACTGACGTATCAAGTATCAGTGGTTACAACGGTAAAAATTGTGGGCAGTGGATGATTTTTACTATCAGTGGATAAGACACTGATTTTGAACATCAGTGCTTTTCAAGAAAATGAGGGATCAGTGGTTAACTTTCAGCAGTGGACAGTGTTTAGAGATCAGACATTGGAACAAAACAGTGGTTAGGGTAAATGGTACAGATCTGAAAGACAGGTGTCTCAGCAACAGTTTTGAAGATTTTCATTCAAGGTTTTGCCACATGTCAATTTTGAAAGACCGTGGTTTAGTACCCCAGATGATGAAAACTTTTTCTTAAGGCAACTCATTTTCGTTTAATACTCAATTAAAACATGAGTACCCTAGTAATTCAAGCACAGTTTGCAATCAATTTTTGATGAAAATTTAGGAGCAAACCTGAGTATGACATGATCATGACATATGTACCATTTCCTTTTGACCCATTTATGAGGACACTAATACCATAAAAAATAAGGTATTACATCCTGACAGGAGCTGAAACTATTGCCAACAAAAACAAGCATAAGTTCCAAATATATTATTCCAAAAAAAATGAATGATATATCCTGGTTATTCGAGAAAATCCTTTGAGAAAAAAAATGGTTAAAGGATTTTCTGAGAACAGTATCAAAAAGGATCTGGTGAATTTTCAAAAGAAAGCATAATCATATCATTCTCAAGTTTTATGAAAATGGTCAGTGGTTTGACAGCAGTGGTAGAATATTTTGACAACATTTTGACCACTGTTTGGTACCATTTTCTTTGTCAGTTGATTGCAATCATGAGGACACATGGACACATGAGTTTTGAAGATCCTGTTATAGATCTAATTTCTATGTGATGATTTTGAAAATTTGTTTAGTCCTTTTGTAGGTTCAATCACTGGGAACACTAATGTCACCTGAACTTTCTTGAACCTATGAGCACAAACAGTTGCTTAATTGACCATTATTACCCCAAACTTTGACTCTTAAGTGTTTTAAGTTTATTCCCTTCTTCTAAATTCAAAAGTTTTGAGATAAACACACTTCAGAGTTTTTGTGAATATTAGTCCAAAATCATTTTGCAGTAATGTTTTGAGAGACTTGGTCATGTTGCCACAACTTTTCAACCAATCTCACACTACATATGATACGAACTATGTTGACCCCTGATTTTCTTAATATATTATTAACAAAGTTGATTTGTTCCTTTTTAGGATCTCAACCTGTTTTCAACACATAAGATCAAATGACAAAAGTTATAATTTCCCTCTTTTTGTGTTAGCAAAACATCAATGTTTTTATGAAAATATGTTTTGTTAATCTGAGGTTCAGACTTTAGTATTTTATGGAAAACATCACAAATTACACATCAACAATTGAAATTAATTTAGAAAATAAGAAGTAATCTCATAGTTTAACAGATATTTATTTCAGATCTAGAAACCATGAGTGTTTTGTGCATAAATTCACTTGTTGTGTGAAATTTGTGTGTCATATGACATCCTGGTTGATTTACAGAGTTTTTTAATAACCATTTTGAACATGATTTACTCGATACTCTGTTTTTCAACTAAATACAGCCAACCTTAGTATCAATGAATTTTGAACCGAACTTGTTATGTCAATTTGACTGTTAAATCGAAATTGACTGGCCAGGCTCTGATACCAATTGTTAGGATCGGAGGCTCTCATGATTATGTTTGTTTGTATGTTTTGAACAATTTGTGAATATGAAAACATGTAAGTGCAGCGAAAATGAAAACAAACTTTGTAAACACAATCAAAGGAGGAAATAGTTTGATAAAACAATTGCTTCTCATAGAGTCAAAGGATTTACAAATCAAAGCAAAAGATTACAGATATGCTCACAAACTAAACTCCCCCTCAGCCTGATGCCCCAAGGTTGGTTGCACACAAGATGAAAGGATTAGACATGAGGAGAAGAACCCGCTCAGTCAATCAAATGTAACAGTACAGGGTACTGTTATATTTATAGGCAAACCAAACCACTGAGGTATCTCAGCTGACGTCACCATGAAAGCGACGTCTAACAGCCTAACAACTTGTCTCTACTGTCCTTACACAAACACTGCTAACCTAACCACTGACTATACATAATTAAAACAATTCACTAAACAGCTGCTCTCCCTTTATGTCAGTGCTTTACTCAAGGTTGATCAGTCCTTGACTGGGCAGTGCTTTATCATCAGTAGATAGGACCAGCAGTGTTGGATACTTCAGGGTTTTGATCAGCAGTTGAAGGACCAGCAGTAGTTGTATCTGAACAGCGGATAAAGACCATCAGTTGTTATAAATCACTTTTAAGGGGAGAGCAAAGTGTAAACTGCTGCTTATTGTGAATCCACTGTTGTGACCTGGTTTTGGCTTTACATTATCTGTTCCTCTGGTAGGGTTCAATCCCAACACATTTCGCTCCAAAGACATCATTTCGCACGAAATGGACTTCCATTTCGCATGAAATCAGTCCAATTCGTATGAAAAGGCTCCATTTCGTTTGAAAGTACGTCCAATTCGTACGTAATGGATAAAGGTCATTTCGTTTGAAAATAATCAGTCTACGTGAAACAACAGATTCTGAATTTGGAAGATTGCGTGAAACAACAGCAATTGATTAAGATCAAAGATTAAAGGCCCAATCTATATTAAAGTAAAACTAAGCGGCCCAATGAAATTGAAATGTGAATTGTCTTGTGAATTGAGTTGTCGGACATTGAATAGTTTGTCAGTACATGCTTTCTAAATACATCAGTTCACGTGATACACTCGGTCCACTTAAAATTCATTGAAATTGTTGCATGTGATCTTCATTACGGGTCAGCATCATTAATATCAAAGTGTCAGTCAACAAGTTCTCAGTTCAAATTTGATATTGATTCAGCCCATGTGAAGACTATAGGATTGCATGTGATCATGTGATTCTCGGCCCATCATTCAAGATAATAGCCGGTTTGCATATTAATTGAGTTTGTCGACAATTTTGAACTTTAACAATCGGTCCAATCATTAATTGACTAAGAACAATTGTATCGGCTCATGATATGATTAATCGGCCAATCAGCAAGTGCTCATGACTGCAATTTGCATGTGAATTGAAATTGATTGTTGGGTGTCAGTTAAGTGGACATTGAGGTCCAATAAAAATCAAATTGAAATTTAATATTGTTCGTAATTTGATTCAAGTGTGCATGTGATCCTCAATTGGTGTCAGCTTCATTAATAAACTACAACAGAGGGTTGATGCACTAGAATTGATAGATTTGTTATCGGCCATTAAATGTTTGCATGTGAAAGATATTTGTGAATTGTATTGATTATCTGCCAAATACTAATCGGTTCAATTAGATTGAGTCTATAAGCGGATTAGTCAAGATATCATGTGATCTTGTCGGCCAGTTTAAGATTGGGCTTGGTATCAAGTGTTTGGGCTAAGCTCTTGTTGGTGCACTGAATGTCTGCTGACTATGTCTTAATCGAGTCTTATGTCTAGATAGGTTGAATGAGTGCACAACAGTGTTTGAATTAGGATTGGATTACATGTTAGTGTGTAATTTCGTTTGAGGATGTCCTGGACAAGTTCAAACGGAATTACCTGGTCCGTTTGAAGATGGATCCGTTTGAACATGGTCCGTTTGAATGTTGTTGTGATATCTTCAAACGTAATAGCAACTAGTATATATAGGTGTTGTGTAGGTTCATTTGAAACGGAACAGTTGTGTGTGTGAGCGAAGGTGGTGTGTTGTAAAATACACATATTTGTCCCGTGTAAATTATATAGTTTTTGTAAAATTTTTATTTGTTTTATTTAGTTTTTAGTATTAGATTACATTATCTGGTGTTTTGGCAGGTCCTGGAGCAAATGGACGGCACATGTTTTGGCGTCGCACGAAGAAGAAAAGAACAGACGGCAAAACTTGAAGGGCAGTTGGGAGCAGACACAAAAAGCAACAGACGGCAAAACTTGAAGGGCAGTTGGGTCGCACGAAGAAGAAAAGAAAGATAGGACGGCACATGTTTTGGCGCAAGCAACAGAAAAAATAAAAAACACATTCGGTTCGTGTTTGAGCATCGCGTGTTCGATATTATTCTTAGTATTCTAATCTTTTGCATTGAATCCATGTCGTATTTGATTTTTAGAAATGAGATTGATATGTTCTTATTTAATGTTGAGAATTTGCAATTCAAAAGGGGGGTGGCGGCGCAGCTTGTTGCCCGTCTACCAACCCATGATTTGTAATTTGCTTTATATTATTTAATATGAGTAGCTAAACTTTTTAAACTACCTGGGTTGAGATGAACTAGTTGATTGCAATGCATAGTGGACATGATTTCGTTTATTTGGTGTGATTTACATAATTTTTCCTTGTAATTGTTCTTGATATTGCATGTTGGTAAGTTTTGATTATTTTATTAGTCAATAAATTCAGCGGTTTAGGCACGAAGAAATTCCCCCTAGACTTAGGATTTAATTTAATTCGTTTATCTTAGGATTTTCGGGTTGAATATTGTGTTGAGAAATTGACCTAGTTGACTAATAATTAAAATCACTATATTAAAACTTCCATTCTCATCTTGTGACTCGAAAGACGATTAGGGTGAGCTAGGTTATTAGCTAATTATTGGTGGGTAGATTGGGTGACCGATAGCTTGGGCTCGTTTATTGCATCGTAATTAAGGTTTCCTAGGATTTCAATTATCATGGTTGGGTTTGCTTTGCGATTTGAGGGTTTTGGGGGAAAAGTTGCTTTCATTGCTTGATCTTCGTAGGATTTCGTATCGATAGCTCGAGCCGGTTCGTTCTAGCACTTCACATTTAGTCTTGCTCTTTCGTTTGGGACATCTCTAGCGGGGGGTCAATCGAGGGAAATAGATATTTAACCATTATCATATTAGCATTGCATGATTCTAGGGATTCGACACCTAGGTAGTCCTTATCTCATATATATTTGATCACAATTTACTCTCGTGTTTGCTTCACTTTGCCTGTTTTGTTTTCTACAATTTCTTAATTAATTAAGTTATTAGTTAAACATAAAAAAATCAACTTAAAACAAACTTAAAAATTGACTTTATATTCGATAGAGGTTCATTATCTAAAGTTTGCATATCGTGTCCACGGATTGATATCCGGTCTTGCCATCTACACTACACTGCGACCGGTACACTTGCCGATTGTGTGTGGTTTAGTTTGCGATTCCATTTTAAAACTTGTTCGAATTTAATATACACCTTTTCACACATCAAGTTTTTGGCGCCGTTGTCGGGGACACTGGCACTTTAGAGAACGACCCGAGTCGTTTATTTAGTTGTTAATTTGCTTTCATAGATTTCCATTGCCTTTAGGTGTCTTTTGCTTGCAATTTGTGCCTTTAGGGTTAGATTTGCTTTAGTATTTAGTTAAGTAATTTTTTTTCATTGTATGCACCATACTCGTTCACAAGGGCCACCTTCGTTTGTTGCTTCGTCTGAGCCCGAGCGCCTTCGCACCTTCCGAGCTAGTCAGGTACACATTCCATCTTCTGTTTTCACTATGGGTGACAACGAGGCCCCAGTTAGGAGAGTCGTCGCAGACTACGCCAGGCCGAACGCGACCAATGCTCGTTCCAGCATTACCTGTAATAACCGAAAATTTAAAATCATAATAAACTAATAATATTAAAAGACCTAATTATTTTATTAAATTAACCCATAGGAAACCCTAATTAAGACACCCAAGTAATTCCGTACAAACC
>JARYGA010043324.1:0-40036 GCA_030545235.1 Helianthus tuberosus
TACATAGGTTTTGTGAAAATAGAATTCATGACTTATGTTTAAGAAAATGTTTAGTCATGAACCTTGTAATTTGCTTTGTCTTGTGAATCATTTGAAAAACGATAAATAAACCAAATGATATATATGTATAAAAGAATAATACATGGTTAAGCGAATAACCATGTGAAATGAGTTTGTATAAATTAAGTTGTTTGTAAAACAATGTATTGTGAAAAGTATGTCATTTGTATAAAATGTTATATGTCCAAATTGAAATGATTCAAATAACGCTACGATATGTAATACCATACAATCACATATATATAGGAAGTACCAGCGGCGTATCCACCATGCTTGTATCATATTACACACACCTCGTTACTTAAATCACTTACCCAAATCAAACCAACAATGTAAGATGTCTATATTTAAACCAATTGCCAAATGCATTGAATATTATGTCATAGTGTTTATGTCAAGATGTAATTCATATAATGTATAACAAATGTAAAAATGTTTATGTGTCAAATGTAAATCATGTAATGTGTAACCAAAATGATATGTATGGTTAGTGAAATGCATCAACTAAACCATAGGTGAAACGCACAAAACAAAGTATTGAAGTAAAACTTGGTTTAAATCAAAGTTATGTTTTGTGGAAATGCATGATCAAATGTAAATCATGTCAAAATGTTTATGTCAAAATGTCTATGTCAAAATGTCTATGTCAAAGGTCTTTGTGTAAACCTTGTCAAAATGTCATGTATGGCAAGTGGAATATATATATGTATAAATATATCCATTAAGCCATAGGTAAAAATGCACAAAACAATATATTGAAGTAAAACATGGTTTAAATCAATGTTATGTCTTGTGGAAATGCATGCTATACTGAATATGAACATCTATGCGGTGTTGTGAAAATGCATACATCCAAGCCTTGAGACTGTGGCGATAAACCCTTAAACGACTTAAAGGATTATCTGTGCTTATGTATATCGAATTCGGTCATTCCTTCCAATCCAAACAAACCCAGGATTTCAGGAACGGGAGTTGTCAATTCCTATGGTACCACTACCTACTAACGAATAGCGTAGCTAATGTTAATGAATGTATTGTCCCATTTAAACAAACCAAATGTCATACCAAAATGTAAGCATGTGATGAAAATAACTGTACTAAGTATGATGAACATACATAGCATGTGAATGAATAATAAATGTACTAAGTATGATGAACATACATAGCATGTGATGTGATGTAATGTAAAACAATGTACTAAGTAGGCACACAATGGGCATACATAGCATAAAATGTAATGAAATCATGTACTATAAGTGTACTATTGAACATAGCAAGTATATGATATGAAAACAGGAAAGCATGAAAGTAACAATTAGGCACATGTGTTCCACCCCAAAACAGTTTGAAAACAGTAAAAGAGGGGTCTATGTACTCACTTGAGATTGCTTAGAAGTCCTTCAGTAACAACCAAACAATGCTAGAGATCACGGATATCAAACGACACCTAATATAGGTAACTATGTTAATAAACCGGACCTAAATCGGAAGATTGGGTAGCATGAGGGTTTGTAAACCAAATGAGTGTAGGAACTCATGTGATATGGTTTAACAAAGCCTACATACTAAAAGGAACCTAGCCTAAGTGCTTACGACCCATTATGACCCGTTTAGGTAGCTTATGCTACTTTAACGCGTCGTTCGCGTAAAACGCGTTCGGATCGCCTAACTAATCCTATGACAAGTAAAATATGCCTCTACATGTTTAATATTGTTGATAAATCAGTTTAGAGGTCATAGGTTATGTTACATATGCTTAAAATGAATTTTGGCGTAAAAAGGGCATTTTGGTAATTTACCTAAGGCATATAAACTACCTATCATACAACTAACTAAACGTCGTGACCATAAGGTATAACCTCGGAAGGTTATTCCCTATATACTATGGTCACCTAATGTGTTTGGTCGGATCCTAATGATCGACCAAATGGGTCGGGTTCGAAAGTATAAGCGATTGTTTAGATCGCTTACCTTACGACCCTATACAACGTGGTAATCAGTAGGCATAGTCACAAGGGACTATAACCATCGTGATTACGCTCACGTTGCGAAGTTCAAACAAACTTCGCATTGACCATAAACTGGTCAATGCAGAAAGTCAAACAAAGTTTGACTTTCGGACTCGAAAAGCAATAAAAGAACGAAGGAATACTTACAAAGGGTCCCTGCAAGATTGATAATCCAAGTATTCTCAGGTATGAGGTAATGAAACACCCCAACTTAGAGAAATCTCAGATTTCAAGTGGGTTTTGCAATGAAGTGGGTTGGGTATTTATAGTTTTCGGGTAACCGTTGAGATCGTTTCTTGGAAAAGAGGGCACGATCAAGGCCGTACACTTGTGGGAATGTTGTGGTACCTCATTTGGCCATCCACCATAAGGTATCAACACTTGGCATTGAGATTAGGAGTGCAAAACAGCTGCAAACAGGCTGTTAAACATTGAATCTGGTATGGGGAGTCTGACGCAGGCCGCGTAAAGTTTAAGCTTGGGTTTACGCGGGCCGCCTAGCCATCTTTGGCAGAATTACACTTTTAGCCCCTGAACTTGTAAAACATGCATTTCGGCCCATTTTTGACACGTTTAAGCCCCGTTAACCTCATTTCATGGCTCTAAAATGAAGTTATAGTATTGGAAACTCAAAACATGCTCAAAAATATCTCGGATGTCGGTTCGTTTAGCCGTACGATCGCGATGTTCGCTTAATTACGACGAAATGCGCATAAGCGCGAAAAACGATCCAAATGACGCGACGAATGGATTTTTCTTATGCCAAACACTAAAACAAAAATATTTTAATGCTTACATAATTTTTGGATGTCCGGATGTATTCAGAACATAAGATATGCGCTAAAGTGCAAACTTGTGCACTTTTCGACGCTTTTAGTCCCTATTGATCAATAAAGTTTATTTTAGCACACCGAACCCCTCAAAGCCTATTTCTAAGATATGTAAAGGATATTTAGTGTATGTTTAACTTATGATCAAGTTCCGGAATGTTCATTACTATGTAAATCGGTATAGTTTCGCAGTTTGTCAAATTTAGTCCCTGTAAGCGAATTAACTTGATTTCGGAATACCAAACCTTCCAAAACTTATTTCTAAGTTATGTAAAGGTTATTTAAGGTATGTTAAGCCTATTTCACTATTCCGGAGTGTTTGTTGCATTAAACTGGTTATATTTACGCATCGGTGCGCGTATAACCTTCCAGAAAGTGATTTAGAGTTTGAAATTGAACAAAAATTGATATGTGCAAAAGATACACATATTTATACAAATCCCAAATATGAAATACAATATTTCATTGGTTTGGTATTTGTTTGATGGTCACAGTGACACAGGTGTCACATCTGCAAATGATGTATAATGTAAAACAATATCAATTATCGATAAAACGATGTGTTTTGGTGTTATTATGTGTGTATTTGTGTTTGATGATTTTAAGATTTGATTCGAATTCTATTTCAAGCTTTAAACCGCTTTCTGGAAAGTTATACGCAAACTGGCGCGTAAACGCGGTCAGTTTAATGAGACAAACACTCCAAAATAGTTACATAGGTTTAACATACCTTAAATAACCTTTACATAACTTAGAAATAAGTTTTGGATGGTTTGGTGTGTCGAAAAACAAGTCTATTCGATCGCAGGGACTATTTGTGTCAAACTGCGAAAGTATGCCGATTCGTTCTATATCAAACATTCCAGAACTTGATCATAAGTTAAACATGCCCTAAATATCCTTTACATAGCTTAGAAATAGGCTTTGAGGTGTTTGGTGCGCAAAAATAAACTTATTTGGTCAGAAGGGACTAAAAGCGTCAAAAAGTGCATAAGTTTGCATTTTCGCGCATATCTTACGTTCTGAATATATCCGGACATCCAAAAATTTTTGTAATCATTAAAATATTTTATTATAGTGATTGGAATGCAAAAATTCCATTCGTCGCGCAATTTGTATCGTTTTTGCGTCCGTTACGACTTACGTCGTAATTAACCGAATAACACAACCGTACGACCAAACAAACCGACATCCGAGATGTTTTTGAGCATATTTTAAGTTCCCTTTACTTTAACTTCATTTGAGAGCCTTGAAATGGGGTTAACGAGGATTAAACGTGTCAAAAATACATCAAAAACCAAGTTTTGGGCATGCAGGGACCAAAAGTGTCAATTTGCCAAAGTTACTAGGAGGGGCGCGTAAGACTTAGTATAAGTCTACACGGCCCGTGACAGCTGCCCAGTATAGAAACACTGAATCTGGTCTTTTGAGCTGGTTTTGATGGTTTTGTTCCTTGATTTGCAATACCATTTGATGGTATTTGAGTTCCCATGGTATATAAAACAATGGGTAACACATGGAGGGCCAATATTGAAGCACGAATTGCGAGAAACGATCCTAACGGTTCTTCGAAATCTATAAATAAGCAAGCTTTTTCATTCTTGCAACTCACAATTTGATTCAATCTGCTCTAAGTTGGGGTTTGTACTCCATACCTGAGTAATTTTGAATCAAAACTTCCTTGCTTGGACCCTTTGTAAGTTTCTTTCATGCTCGTTTATGTTTTTCAAGCGTGAAAGTCAAACAGTGTTTGACATTCTGCTTTGACCACGAATTGGTCAACACAAAGTTCATTTGAACTTTGCAACGTGAGTGTAATCACGATGGTTATAGTCCCTTATGACTATACCTACTGATTACCACGTTGATTAGGCGTAGTGACGAGTCATAGTTACGGTCAAAATGCGTATTTATGCGTATTTTGCAACCAAACTATTCTTGGGTATAAAAACCTGTTTTCTAACTTTGTTAAACATGTTTTAACATGTTTAACTCGTCACTTTTAGTCTAGTGCTCGTATAGGGTCGTAAGATAAGCGGTCTTAACAACCGCTTAGACTTTCGAACCCGACCCGTTTGGTCGATCATTAGGATCCGACCAAGCTTGTTTAGTGACCATAGTTGTATAGGGAATAACCTTCCGAGGTTATACCTTATGGTCACTTAGTTTAATTAGTTGTAAGATAGGAAGTTTATATGCCTTAGGTAAATGACCAAAATGCCCTTTTCATGCATAATTGGGATTTAAGCATATGTAACTTAACTTTTGTTACCTAAACTGATTATGCAACATATTAAAACATGTTAGGGCATATAATACTTGTCATAGGACTAGTTAGGCGTCTCGAACGCGCATTTGCGCGAACGACGCGTTAAAGTGGCGTAAGCTACCTTAATGGGTCGTAACGGGTCGAAAGCACTTAGGATAGGTCCCAATTTAGGATGTAGGCTTCGTTAAACCAGATCACATGAGTTCCAATACTCATTTGGTTTACGAGACCTCATTCTATCCGATCTTTCGATTTAGGTGTCGATTTATTAACTTAGCGATCCGATTAGTAGGTGCTACTTGATTTCCTTGGTTTGCCTGAGCTTAGTTAAGTTCATTAGATCGAGGATACCTTGCACTTCAAGTGAGTACATAGTTCCCCTATTTTACTATTTTCAATTGTTTTGGGGTGATTCATATGTGTTAAACGATTTCAATATTTTTAACGATGGTTTCAAAAACGATTAATATGGTTTATATTAAACTAATAACGATTTCGATAATGTGAACAAACATGTTGGACTTAATTACATAACGAATAACATTCATTAGTTTTGGCCGAACCGACCAGTATTAGGTTATGGTACCATAGGATCTGACAAATCCTGTTATCAGACTGCACCCATGGTTATGTGTGGGGGGTTATGTGGGTAACGACTGAATTTGTGATTGTAAACTTACCCTTTGGTGGTTTGTTAATATGAGTTTAACGATGGACAAGTTACGAAGATTTGAATGTTATTAGCGAGACGACCAAAAGTAGTTTTCACAATTAAAACGAGAACGATTTAAACGATTGAAACTATTTAAACGAATTGAACAAACGATTGGTTTTTGGGTTGTGATTAGATAATGGGACGGGTGTGATATGATAAAAGCATGGTAGATACGCCGCTGGTACTTCTTATATATAAGTGTTTCTATCGTATTACATTCCGTGGCATTATTTAGTTCACTTGGGAAAAACGATGTTAACACGATGTCACATAACGATGTTTACTAAATGATATAAACCATAAGAGTTTTACTAATGAAATGATTTACAATTTGGTTTACTTAAACAAATGTTTTGGGTTAAGAATCATGGCTACGAGATTTTATAAACTATAACCAACTTGATATGAGTTGGTTAATTATGTCGCAATACTATACACTTTTCAAAACAAGGTTTTTAACTTTTGACTCTTGTAGTCTAATGAGGTATTGCAACATGTAAATGAGCCATGAATCCGACACTCTCATAAAACCTATGTGCTCACCAGCATTTCTTTGCTGACTTTGTTTTTTTACATATGTTTCAGGTGTTGTTGAATGATGTTGATTGCTAGGATGCATGCTCACTTAGGACTGGACGAGGCCTTAGTGATTTAATAACGATAATAGACTATGTTTAACTTGTTTATTTTGTTTTAAGACAATGTAAATTACCTAATGAATCAATAAAACGAAACTTTTTAATCCATGGTTGTGAAACAATAATTCTGCCACGACACTCCCCGACGTTTCCGCCGTGGTTTCGTTGTTTTAACGTGGTCGGGGTGTGACAGAAGAGTTGGTATCAGAGCCAATGGTTATAGGGAATTAGGTTATTAGTAATGCTTTGACCTAGACTATAACTTTTCTAGGACCCTAACGCAAGTTTACTTGTGTTTAGATTTTTAAAACAATACCGTCATCTATCTTTAGGTGATAACCACAACAAGAACAATAACAAATCCGATTTGAAAATCAATAATCTATTCTTGAATGACTGATTATAAGGTTTTGAACCCTCTAAGTTTCCAAAATGATTTTGAAAATAATCACCCACCCTTCCGGATGATTGTTTTTTTTTTTTTTGGCTTAGTGCCTTCTGAATTTTCAAAATCTCGTCAAGCTTTGGGTCTTATAGTGTGAACACGTGCAATCTGGAAGAGTGGATGCCTGTATCCTGAGTTTTCTGTCTAAGGATAGAGTGTTCGTACAAATCCACATAATCGGACCAGACACTCTTACCTGGGAACTCTTGGGGTGAGTGTCCACTTATAGGCTAAAACAGGTCTTCGCGATACATTGTATTGACCCATTTACTTTGATTAGTCACCGCGTGTCGTTTGTTTGTTCAAGGTAACGAACAAATAATCGCCTTCCTTATGTCTTGTCGATGTTTTTCAATGTCTCTTTTTTTTATCCAATTATCGATCTCACTCGTTTCTCATGTTTCCTTGTTCCTTTTAGAAAATGCCTCCTCGACGAGATGCATAACCTCAAACTAACGAAGAAATCGCAGCCCTTGTCTCTCAGCAAATGGCTGCTGTGCTTCCGAACATAGGGTTAGGATCTGAGTTTGGTTTTGATTGTGTTTTACGTTTGAATTAAAATGAACAATGAATGAGTAGTGCAGCGGAATATAATGGAAGCAAACTTTTCACAATCAAACGAGAGAATTGCTTTCAACATACAAGTTTAACATTGAACCGAATGCTTGAATTTATTACAAGATTCAATTACAATTGCAAGTATGTAACAAACTCCGCCGCAGCCTGAGCTCACTGTGATTTGTTCGTGTAGGAAGAAGATGGTGAAGATCTAATAGAACAGTACAGGGTACTGTTCTATTTATAGGCACGGACAAACCACTGTGGCATCTTTGCTGACGTCACCATGAAAGTGTCATCTAACCTCCTAACAAACTCTAACCTCTGATCTATACAAGTACTGCTATGCTAACAACTGTTATTACAATACATTACATAAAGACAAACTAAACTAATGTTGAATCCTTCCACTGATGTGAATCCAGCAGCACTTGATATAACCCAGCAGTGCTTGACTCAAGGCAGTAGATTGAACAGCTGGGCTTTAGTCTTCATCAGCCTTTGGCTTGATCAGCAGTTGTAGGTCAGCAGTTGTGCAGATCAGTAGATAGGAGGTCAGCAGATGTTGAAACTACTTTCAAGGGGAGAGACTTGTTAACATAACATCTGCTTATTTTGGATCCACTGCTCTAATCTAGTTTTGGCTTTAATTATCTGTTCCTTTGATAGGGTTCAATCCCAACAATCTCCCCCTGGAACAGATAATGCCAAAACTCTTCATTATTGGTAGATTTTTATTGGCTCATCAGCAGTTCCCTTATTTGCCCTTTGAGTTGTAACTCAAAGGCTAAGGCATCTGTGTCATCTTCATCCCTACACAGTGGAAGATCAAGGAGATCCTACAAATCTTCAAGACTTAGGCCAAGTGCTTGTTCCCTTGTTATTTTCTTCACTTCTCCACTAGACTTGAACACTGTCAGTACATGGGTTTGTTTGTCAGTTTTCCATTTTAGTACTTTTGAGTCTGGTGGGTTTCTTGGGAGATTTTTATTAGATGAGGAGTTTGGTGAAGCAGGCCTTGTGATGACTGTTTGAGCAGTGCTTGCAGGTTGGTTTAGGCCAAGAGTTTCAGCTATCATTATCTTAATGCCTTCTTTTACAAGCTCATCTCCTGCCATTAATTTTGTCACTATTTCAGTATCCAACTGTTGTTGTCTTCTTTTATAGATGGCATCACCAGCTGGAGCAGTGGCTCTCCTGATTTGCAGCTTTGGTGGTCTTGTTGAAACCTCTGCTTCAGGGTAGTTAGGTTTTTGTGGAACTGAAGGATCTTTCTTTCTTAATTCCTCCAACCTTTTGTAGGTGCTCCTGACTTTGTCTTCTTTCCATCTTGACACTTGATTTTTTGACCCATAGTCAGCAGCAACTAATTCCTCTTTCATTCTCTTCAGCTCCAATGTCTTTTCAGGCTCATTCTTTTTATACTTTGACCAATCTAGAGGAGTGTGTTTGACCTTATTCTTTATCATTTCTTGAATCCTGACTGCTTCTTTTTCAAGCTCAGGAATGGTCCACTCCTTGTACATATGCTTTTCTCCCTTGTATTTCTTGCGGGCCATGATATTTTCAGCATAATCTTTTCTCAGGGATTCATCTGCCCTTTCTGATATCTGCTGGCACACATTCTTTGCAAATTGCTCCAAAGATCTGACTTGTGTGAGCAGAAATTGATAATGTCTCTGTATTTCTTTGTCAGTATTTCCTTGAGCATCTCTTTTGGAGATATCCTCTGCTTGTTTAGCTTTGACTTTCAAATATTCTTCAATGTTATTTGGCCTAGGATATCCTTCAACAGATGGTAATTTCCTTTTTGCAGGGTCATCCTCATAATAGAAAGATTTGATTTCCTCTCTGAGTGCTATGAGCTCAAGAGGAAATTTAACACATGCATGAGCTATTGGCTTTAGAATCCGAGCTGATGAGAGAGGAACAGGGTTTGGAATAAGTGCAAGAGATTGTGAAGATGTTGGTGGTGGTGATGGAGAGTCATCATCAGGTATGAAAATCCTTCTCCTTTTTATTGTAGGAGAGGCTGATGATGTTTTGGGTGGATCAGTGGTGATGATTTGAGTGGTAGATGGTGGCTAACTAACAGTTGTTGAAACAACTGGTGTTTCAACCACTGTTGTCATTACAACAGATGTTGTAACATCTGATGTCTTCTGCTTTTTGGCAGGAGGTGATGGTGGTGAGGTTGTTTATGGTGGTGATATGATTTTTGGTGGTGGTGGTAAGACAGTGGTTGTGGTGTGTGTTGAAGTGGTGTGTGTTGAATTGATAACAGATGTTGAAACTGCTGAAGTACAAGCAGTTGTTGATACAGCAGGAGTTACAACAGCTGTTTGAGTGGAAGATTGATGTTGGGGGCTTTTGGAAGGTGGTTTGGAAGTATGCTTTGTAAGACTGGATGGTGTGGATTTGGGTTCCCTTACTTTTCTAGTGGGATTCTTTCTTTTTGGCTCAGGATTTTGAACATCCTTTGGCTCAGAACAACCCTACGCATTCAGCTCCATATAAGCTCTTTTCTCCTCATTCCACCTGGACATATCCTTTGCCTCTCTGTCCCTTTTTACACTTGCTTTTGCTTCAGCAAGTGCATTTGTGGTAACATCAATCTTTTTGCTACTATCTGGCAAGGGAATCTTTTTAGTCATTGCATCTTTTTATGGTTCATTATACAGACCATCATCTATTCCCTTCTTCTTCCACTCCTTGATTTTCTCCCCCTTTTTGGCATTATCTAGGGGTAGTTGGTCAATGAACAGAACAGTGGGAGGAGCAGTGCCAGTGGTGTCCAAGAAATGGGCCTTTATAGCCTTGATATCTGCTTGAGTGTTTCTAAACCTGGACTCCATTATGTTTCACAGCTCTTGTGCATGTATTGCATGTTGCTGATCAGCTGTTTGTCTTTGTTGTTGGTGCAGGGGTTGAAATAAACTCCATAACTCATTTGCAGCAGGTGCTTGTGGTGGAGCAGATGCTTGAGCTGGAACAGCAGTGGGTTGCACCTGTTGAACTTTCAACAACTGTTGCAGCATTTCTTTGATTTCTGCAACAGAGGTATCCGGTTTGTCAATTCTACCCGTCAATTCTTGGTACTTTAAACCATCACCCAACTTAATGGGATCATCTGATTTCCCACTGACAGTGGTTTGAACAGTGGTTGACTTAGGGAATGTATTCCAATAGTCATCCACTGATGCCCCTTTTTCTCGGTATTGGGGACTTCTTCCCTCAACACTTGATAACCTTTTGATGGTACCAGTGGTCAAAATAAACTCACTAGTGGTTATCAGAGGTGCTATAGAAGGAATTGCCTCCAAGGAAGTCTTATTGATGTAACCACTGTCCAAATGCAAACCAGTGGGTTCAGCAATTGTAGTGGCTGCTTCACTTGGATTACCACCAAGAGTTACTTGTAACTCAAGGGGTGTAACCTCCTCAGGTCTTGTTGGTGGGTTAGCTATGATTGATTCATCAGGCCCAGTCATTTGTTGAAGTATGTTCTCATTGATGGGTGATTGAGAAGGACTGGTTTTTTCTTGGTTCAGATCTATAGCATCCAACAGTAATTTAGTTGGTGGGGGAATTGTGGATGTGAGGTTGGGTGTAAAAAGAGAATTGGCCCCGGGCATTGGGCTGTGGATGATGGAAGCAAGTGATTCCAGAGCATCATATTGTGGTGTCCCTATTTGTACAACATGTTCTTTTTTAGAAGAAACAGGAGGAGTTTCAGCCATGGGTTGAGATATTTGTACCAACTGCTGTGAGGAAGTAGCAGTAGTGGTTTCTTGTGACTTTTGTGCTGTCACTGGCAGTTGCTCTGGTATCTCATCCTCAAGAGTTGCCTTTTTGATACGTTTGGGGGGTTTTTGAGTTTTCTTTTGTTTTGGCTTTTTGGTAATTTTAGGTGTGGGTTTCAAAGCAGTTGTGTTGCTACTTTGATCACCTTGAGCAGTGGGCTCAGCAGCAGATACCTGAGGAGCAGTGGTAGCTGCTAAATTCTGCTCAGGCACCTCTGCTTATGTTTTGCAAGGTGTTGACATTCTTGTAAAAGTTTCAGCAGTTAAGCTGTTTATTTGAAAAGAGTCACCTTGTTTTATTACAGAAGCATCATCCTTACCAAAATTCTTTTCAAAATAATAACTTAGAAATCTTGGAAAAAGTAAGAATGGCTTGTCTTCAACATTTTAACCAAATCATTAAAGATTTCCTAGGAGTAATTTAAATTTTCATCTTGAAGAATAGCATATCCCAGATTTTGAATCTTTAATGGTATTTCATTAAAAGCAGTGGTTTTGTTTGAAACACACATTAGCAGGGTATGAAATAAAAATCTTGTTGCAGGAGGAAAGTAACCTTTTTGTAAGGTATTACTCTTCATCATTGAATCTGCATACCCTCTTTCAAGGAAATCAGTTTTTAACTCATTTTTGGGAAAAGAAGTTTTACCTTGCTGATCATTGAGTTCAAAGACCTCCGAGATGGTTTGTGGTGTGATTCTGACAGCTTTACCCATTAGAGAAGAGTTAATGGCTATGACATCTTCTCCTTGTTTTTCAAGGGTGGTATTTTTTCAAAACTCTCTCTGGGTTTGCGGATAAATTGGAGCATCTGTTGTTAACAAAGTTTTGTACTTTGATGCAGACATGATGTCAATGATGGAATCGAAAGCATCGGCGGTGCCTGGTTTTGTCAAAAGACCTAGATAATTGTGAGGTGCTTTGTATGGGATGTCGATGGGTGTAGCCGTTTGAGCGGCCTTTTTACGAGAAGATTTGGAAGTGGGTTTTGCAGATGACTTCGATTTTGTCATTTTCGAGATGATGATCGAAGAAGATTGTGAAGAAATTTGAGAAAATGAGATGAAAACTGCTTTGAGAAAGGAATTTTTAAGAATTCAATTCGACAGTAAAAACCTGTTTGGGGTTTTGAATGGGGGTTTTATAGAGAAAAAGTGAATGCTGACGTGGCAGCGGTTACAAAAGGTCTGACCGCAATGTACTATCCACGTGCCAACCCCTGATGAAAAAAACGACAACTCCTTTTATGAAGACCACTGATGGAACAAGATCAGTGGGCATAACTGGAACAATGAGAGTAGTGGGTGATTTTTACTATCCGTGGATAGCATATCAGTGGATAAAACACTGATTTTGAACAACAGTGCTTATCAAAAAATGAGAGAGCAGGGGTTGACTTTCAGCAGTGGACAGATTTTAAGTAGAACATAATTTTGAACAAAGCAATGGTTATGACAGACTTTTAAGGATTTTAATGAAAAAATCATTTTTAGCTATTTTTAATGATGGATTTTTTATTTTCTGAAAACAGTTTAATGCTTTTATTCATAGAAAAACAGGATTTTGCCTGTTATTCCATGTTTAGCATGCCAATCCTAGAGATCAAGCTTTCAAAGGTGGATGTGTCTAATGCTTTGGTTAGCACATCTGCCAGCTGATCCTTAGTTGGAACATGATGCAGAGAAATCAAACCTTTTTCATAGCAATCCCTCACAAAGTGATGTCTGATGTCAATGTGCTTGGTGGTTGATTGGGAAACTGGATTTTTGATGATATTTTCTGCTGCCTGGCTGTCCAACATGAGTGGTGTCTTTAAGGCAGTGATACCAAAATCCAGCAACTGATTTTGAAGCCAGGGCAGTTGGGCTGTACAGCTTGCAGCAGCTATATATTCTGCCTCAGCAGTGGATGTGGAAACAGCTGCTTGCTTTTTGCTTTGCCAAGACACTAAGCAATTGCCTAGGAATTGGCACCCTCCTGAAGTGGACTTCCTTGTCTTGTCACATCCAGCAAAGTCACTGTCTGAGAAACCTGAAAGCTCAATTTTACCATCAGCTACCAGATACCAAGGGTGGGAGCACCTTTTAGGTATCTGAATATCCTTTTTACAGCAATAAGGTTTGACTTTCTAGGGGCTGATTGGGATCTAGCACAAACACATGTTGCAAACATGATGTCTGGCCTGGATGCAGTTAGGTACAATAAAGACCCAATCATGCTTCTATACAAAGTTTGATCAACCAATTCATCATTCTCATCAGATATGACTACTTTATTGGTTGCAATGGGTGTACTGCATGGCTTACAATCATCCATCTCAAATTTCTTCAATAGTTCTTTGGCATATTTGCCTTGATGGATGAAAGTGCCATTTTGCAGTTGCCTTACTTGGAGACCAAGAAAGCACTGGAGTTCACCCATTGCACTCATTTCAAACTCAGCTGTCATGAGTTGCCTAAACTCTTCACACATTTTATTACATGTGCTTCCAAAGATGATGTCATCCACATAAATTTGGACAATCATCAAATCCTTTCCTCTCCATTTTAAAAATAGTGTTTTATCTATTCTTCCTCTTGTGAAACCAATGGAAAGTAGAAAGGTGGAAAGAGTTTCATACCAGGCCCTTGGTGCTTGTTTCAAGCCATACAAAGCTTTATTCAGCTTGTAGACATGATTTGGATTAAATGGATCCTCAAAACCTGGAGGTTGACAAACATAAACCTCCTCTTGAATCTTACCATAGAGGAATGCACATTTGATATCCATTTGGTACACCTTGATGTTGTGGTTGACAGCAAAGGCCAGAAATAGTCTGATTGCTTGAAGTCTTGCTACAGGGGCAAATGTTTCATCATAATCAATGCCCTCTTCTTGTCTGTAACCTTGAACCACAAGCCTGGCTTTATTTTTGACAACAATACCCCTTTCATCAGTTTTATTTTTGAAGACCCATTTTGTGCCAATAGGACTTACACCCTCTGGCAATGGAACAAGCTCCCAAACTTGTTGTCTTCTAAACTGTTGGAGTTCCTCTTGCATGGTTTCTACCCAGCTGTTGTCTTTTAGTGCCTCTTGGTACTTGACTGGCTGATGGAGAGATAGAAAACCAGCAAAAAGATAAATGTTTTGGGATTGACTTCTTGTGAGCACCCCTTCATTGATGTTGCCAATAATTTGGTCTGGTGGATGAGATTTCAAGAAGATGATCTCTCCTTGGTATGGAACAATGGCATTAAGTGGTGAGGGCTGCAGATGTGAATCATCTGAGCTAACCACTGCTGGTGACTTTGATGATCCAGTAGTGGCTTCAAAAGGTGGTGGAATAGGAGGTAAAGGTGTTGACACATGCTGACTTTGATCCACTGCTTGAGGACTTTTATCAACAGCGTTTGATGATATAGAAGCAGGGGTTAAGGGGCTACTTTGGTTAACAACTGTTGAGGTAGCGGTGGTTGAGCTTTGACAGCTGTTTTGAACATCTGCTGCTCTTCCCATTGTGGCAGATTTTTGTTGAGGAATGATGATCTCATACCCATAGTCTGGAGATGAATCCTCTGATGGACCTGCACTGTTAGTCTTGACAGCAGTGTTTTCAAAAGTGAATTTATCAAGATCAAACAAATCTGCAGGGTTTGCTGGGATTTTCATTGATGAAAGTTCATTGAACTTTACATTCAAAGTCTCTTCCACTGTTTTGGTCCTTGTGTTAAACACTTTGTAGGCCTTAGCAGTGGTTGAGTATCCCAGATGGTAACCACAATCAATTTTGGCTGCAAACTTAGAGATAGAATCTTTTAAGTTTAAAAGGAAGCATGGGCAGCCAAAAACTTTGAAATATGAAATCAATGGCTTTATTTTATACAGCAGTTCATAGGCAGTCTTTTGATGCCTGGGGTTGATTAAAACTCTGTTTTGGACATAGCAAGCAGTGTTTACTGCCTCTGCCCAAAAAGTTAATGGCAAACCTGAATCAGCAAGCATGGTTCTGGCAGCCTCAATCAAAGTTCAGTTCTTTCTTTCAACAACACCATTTTGTTCTGGTGTTCTTGGAAAGCTGTATTGCCTCACAATTCCTTTTGACACACAGAAATCATCCAACTCCTTGTTCCTGAACTCTGTGCCATTGTCACTTTTGAAGATTTTTACTGGAAGGTCAAACTGCTTTTCAACCTGTTTCACAAAGTCTTGCAGAATGCCTGCAGTCTCATCTTTTGAGTGTAAAAAGTAAGTCCATGTAAACCTAGAAAAGTCATCAACAATAACCAAACAATACCTCTTTTTCTTAAGACTCATGACTTTAACTGGGCCAAACAAATCCATATGAAGCATTTGCAAACATTTGGTTTTTTGGACTCATCAATGGATTTGTAGGAGCTTTTATGTTGTTTTCCTTTTAGGCAGGAAACACAATGCTCAGGACAGGTGAATAGTTTTTGAGGTAGACCTCTTACTAACCCCTGTTTTGAAATAGCAGTTATTGTCTTGAGATTTGTGTGCCCCAATCTCCTGTGCCATAATTATATCTCTTTGTTTGATGCAGCTGAGAACAGACAAGCATCAGTTCTGGGGCTCTTTTTGACATATCCACCACATAAACATTGGCACTTCTTTGAGCAACAAGTTTGGTTTTTCCATTTTTTATTATTGCTTCAATCTTTTCAACCATTTCTGGTCCAACAATCCTACAACACTCCTTTGTGAAGAATGATCCATACCCCTTGTCACTCATTTGTGAAACACTCAGGAGGTTGAATTTTAGATTGTCTATCAGATTGACATTTTCAAATTTTACATTACCAGACTGTACTGCCAGCCCCAGAACTTTCCCTTTACTATTATTACCAAAGGATATATCACCCCCTCCATGGATTTTGAAATCTTTGAGTAGGGCTTTACATCCTGTCATGTGCCTGGAGCCTCCACTATCTACATACCAAAGGCTATCTAAGCATGCAGAAGCTCCCTGCACATGAAGTAAAAGGATTAGTTCATTAGGGTGTCCAAAGCCAACAAGCCTTTGGATAGGGTCTCAACAGTGTCTGGGATGAGTTCAGATGCATGGGCAGTGGTTAGGTCAAGGGTTTGGACAGTTTTAGGAATGTTTCTCTCTAACCACTATTGTGGGTTTTGACCAATCACCTGTTGATACCCAAAAGGATGCATGTTCACTCTTGGTTTAGAGGGCCTTTTGTAGGTCTCATAAACATGTGGGATCCTTTGGTATGGTGGTTGTCCCTTGCCCCTTCTGTATTGGTTGGCAGGGGGTGCATCAGTCACTTGAACATCTCTTTTGACAGATGTTTAATTCAACAGTTTTGTAACAGCTGTTTGGACTGGCACAAACAGTGGTTGATTTTTGGTGAATTTGACAAATGATGTTGATGGACTTAAGGATGTTTTAGCAGTGTATTCATTCTTTTTCACATCAAAGTTTTTGAGATACACACATTCTTGAGTTTTGTGGTTATTTTTACCACAGATGGTGCAGCTTTCAGCAGGTACAATGACACTTATTTTGTTTAGATCATATGCTTTTAGATGAAAATAGTCTTTTGTTAGATGATTTCTCTTTTCACAAAAATCACAAAACTGGTTTTTGATCTTTTCCATTTTCTTCCTTTTCTCAGATTCCTTAGCAACAGAGTTTTGAACCACTGTTGGGATATCTTTGATAGGAATGACCTTTGCTTTTGGAGTTGTGACACCATCAGTGGTTGTGAAATCCATGGGCTTAAAATTTTCAAGAATGTCACACTCATCAGACCATGTGGGTTTAAATTGGTATTTCTCAATTTCCTCAAAAGTTGAGGACCCCACAGATCTTTCCAAAGTGATTTTGTTACCAAGTTTGTCGGTTATTTTGACCTCTTGGCCATTCTTGTTGGTTGGTTTAATTTCAGATGAACCAGCTTGTTTTGCAGCAGTGTTTACAAGATCATCATATTTTCTATATCCTACACCAAACTTGACATTGCTTTCAAGCTGTTTCTCAAGCATAACCTCATACCCTTTACAAGATTTCACCCATCTTTCACAAGTGATCTGGGTGGACTCCAACTCCTTTTTACAAACTTGGTATTTTTTTACCATAGTTTGGAGTTGAGTCTTGGTTATGCTCTGCTCTTCTTTGAGACTGCTGATTTCTTTGTCTTTTTCAGCCAATTTGTTTCTAAGTTCTTTTAATAACTTTTCAAATTTGACTTCATCAGTTAAGACTTTATCCCTAAGGTTTTCATTTACCTCTTTGATGTTAGCAAATGCAATAATGCATTTGTCTAAACACAGTTTTCAAGAACTTGAGGTGATACCTTAGCAGCAGCCATCATGGCACAATCACATTGATGATCACCTTCTTCATCAGCTCTAACTTCTTCCTCACCTGCCATCTTCTTTTCCTTTTCTTATGTGTCTTCTTTGGACCAGGGGTCGGTTAGTGGTTCAATCAGGGTTTCAGAATTTTCTCCCAGCAGTAGTTCACCAGCAACTGCAGTAACCACTGCTTCAGCCACTTTATCCACTGTTTCAGCACTTAGTTGTTCACCTTCAGTTTCTACCCCTTCTGGTATTGACTCTAATGCCATCAAACAAAATTCATCATTAGAAAGATCATTAAAAGCATAGAGTGCAAAATTTTCATCACCAAGCTCATCAGGCATGCTGCTCCAGTCAACAAATCCTTGGGTGAAAAAGCTTTGTTGATCCGGTTGTACCACTGTTGGAGCAGCTTGTTGAGGTGCAGCAGGTTGCACTTGTGCCTGAGGGACAGGGGCTTGAACATACTGAATTTGTGGAACAGTGGTTTGAACATAATGCACAGGCACAGGGGTTGCAGCATAGTGAGCAGTGTTAACATGGGCTGCAGGGGTATATTGGGTATAGTGCACAGTACTTTGATTTTGTGGTCTAGGGTTTGAGCTGGGATGAGTTATTATTGGACCAGTGGTTTGACTCCTGCATTCCCTAGCAAAGTGACCTAGCCTATTGCACTTATAGCAATTAATTTTTTACTTATCCAACCCCACTTTTAAATTCCCATGTAACCCTGGGAATTTTCTTTGACAACCCTCATAATTACATGTATTAATTAATGTTAATTAAAGTGCTTGATGACTGTGCTGAATTACTTAACTGCTTTCTGATTACTGCGTCATACTTACATGTGCTTGTTAACATACTAGTCTTGTACAGAAGATTGACAAAATGGTCCTGAATGTTTTCCTAAGTGTTAGGAATTAAAAGTGTTACAAAAAGATACATAAACGAAACCAAACGGAACAACTTAGCACCTTAATGAACCGATGTCTAACCGAACAACCGGACATTACCTGGGACACCAAAATATTGCAAGAAACATTGTTTAATTATCTCTTGACTAGTCATGATCCCCGAACACCTTAACACCCACTAAATTCTCTAGTAACTAACTTAACTAATCATACACTTGATTTCTAACTAGTTTATAACCATATGGTTACAATTTACATCTAGACCCCTCCCCCCAGCCTATAATCGGCCATCACCACCACCATACCTCTCAAGATTTTGTTGATTATTATATTAGATATTTGCTTGAGTATCTTGCCATAATATTGTGAAAAAGATCTTATAAGTATGGTGTGATCTTACAAGATCATATTCATTTCAACACTTCACAAACTCACTCCATTCCCTCATCTCTCCCTCTCCCGTCTCGGCTCCATCAAGAACCGCCACCACCACCACCTTACAACCCTCATCTTTCCATTTTTAAGCTTCATCCAAGTGCTAGAATGTGATTCCTTGGAGCTTGAAGCTTGTGGATCATCAAGGAGTTCTCTTGCTTGCTTTCATCATCCATTTTCACCATCTTTTCTCTTGAAGTTCTTCCCTAGCTTTGAGCTAGTTGTAAGTCCTTGTTTAACCTTTGTTAACTTCTATTTTGAGTAGTTAAAAGATGTAGTATGATGTATATCACAAGAACACTAAAAGGTTTAAACATGAACATAAAGCACTACATAAAGATGAAACATGATGAAGTGTTGTTAGTATGACGTTGTTTGGTATATGTCGATGCTTGCTTGTTGATTACTAGAAATGTTGTTGTTGATCACTAAGCATGTTAACGGAACAAATAGAACTTGCGTTAGAGCACTATAAGCTGAAAACAGCTTCTGTCCAAACATTTACAGCCAACTTCAGTTGGCTGTAAATAGGTCGATATTTATCGAAAAACTGATTTTCTTGAGTCTATAACGTGTTATTTCGAAATACGGTTCTAATGGAACTGGAATCATAATTTTTGGACTTCGTTTACTATTTTTAAAGGGTAGTTTTTCACAGCAGCAAAAGCTGCATTTTTAAGGCAAAAAATGTGTGTTATGTTTTTAGTTTTAACTTGAAATCTGTGTAGAATTAACTAATGAAATTTGTACTATAGATGGCCACTGATGTCGTTGTAATGCTCCAACTGGAATTTCATCAATCAGACTTACGATGAATTTTAAATGAATTATTCCGTGGACTGCAGTCAGAAAGTGACGAATCTGATTGCAGTCCGGTAAATGATTTTTTTTTAAATATTGGTAATGAATTGGATCCCGAGATTTTTACACAATAATATTTGGATCGTTTAAGACCTTTTGTAAAAAGTTTGGAATTTTTGGAACAGTTTAACTATTTTATTAAAATCCCCGAAAACAGCCCAGTTTTGAATGTTAAAGCTGAAATGACATAAGTAGTAATTTGCGTGTCTAAATGTCAGGTATGTTATCTGAGGATGATCTAACATGTTATATGTCAATGAAAGTGTTATGTGCAATATCGTATGCTTGCCCTTGAGTAGCTATAAGTGGAATGTTTATATGGGCATGAACTATTAAAGTGAGTACATGTTATATGGTAGATGTGTGTAGGAACTTCGTGCTTATTTGAAGTCACTAATAAACTAAGTGGTAATCATACTGGGACGTGATTGACCAACACCGATTGTTAGCTATTTTATAGAGTTAAACCGAGCAACCAAAGGTAAGTTCACACTTTCTACAAGGCATGGGATTCCTGATGGTTTGGGAATGGGTTAAGAAACTAAAATGGAACCTACATATCCCCTTTGGGTAGGATATGTACCGCCATCCTCCATAGGTAGGATGCCAATATTAATCCTGCGTATTCTCCTTGGGTAGAATGCGTACGTTCGTCCTCCTTGGGTAGGACAACAACCTTAAACTACTAGCCAAAACTCTATCACCTAAGTCCCTCATTTTATATCGACTTAATCGCCGAGGCCGATGGCGAGCGGGTCATTAGTTAATAGCGCTATTAGATTTGACAAACCTCACACCGTGTCGTTCGAACGGGCGTGTACTAATGGATCATGGCAAACTGTCAATGATGATAGACATTGACGTAGGGCACAACTTACTTTCGTCAGTAGTCGATATGGTAACGGTCCAGTGGTTCACATGGGTAAGCCCCCACGGGTCATGGTTTGGGAAAGAAGGAATTGGTTAATCATATTTTCAACTATGGGGTAACCCCCACGGCAAGTAAGCCAACTAAAGACAAACCATGTTTTCGAAAACAACTTAAAACAAACACCCAACTGTGAACTCGCTCAACTTTATTGTTGACTCGTTGTTACATGCCTTATAGGTCGTTAGATGCTTATGGAGCTTGCACGAGGAGGAGGTCGTTGTGGGATATGGACTGCTATGTCCAGATCTAAACATTTAAACTTTACGAACTTATTTATGTTTTGGTTTTACGTCTTATGCTTCCGATGTTTAAGTTGAACTTGGTTAACTTGGTTGTGAACACCAATTATATTGTGTGGTTGAACTTTTAATTACTCTACTATATTGTTCAATATGATTGGTGGCTTGATCCTGGTCATGTCACGCCTCCAAGCGGTGATACTCCGCGTGTGGATTTTGGGGGTGTGAAAGATTGGTATCAGAGCCATTGGTTATAGTGAACTTGGTATTAAAAAGGGGAAAAGCTTTTTGATAAAACCAGACTATAACCTGTATAGTGCTCAACGATCCACAACGACGCTTCACTCCACGTGTAAGACTCAACACTATAGGTAATATGGTTTATGTTTGTATTGCCTACCTGCTAGTAGTGCATTTGATCATGGTATGCTTAGTTAGCGTAACAACTATTGCTTGAAACCCTGTGTGTTTGCTCTCTTCTGTCACTCCACACTTACGAACTTTTGCGACACCCTTCTTACCTATGTTTCCCTTGATGTGAAGATCATGAGTGGGCGTCTCGACTTGACTCAGGATCAGCTGACGACCTTGATTAATGAAAAGGTTGCTGAAGCTTTAGCAACCCAAACAGGGAGTCAACCCATGCACCCTCAAAAACGCATAGGCACCTTCAAGGCATTCCTGGAATGCAAACCTCCCACTTTCGATGGCACTGGAGGGGCAATCGGCCTTCTACACTGGATCCGAAGAATCGAATATACATTCGAAGAAAGTAAAAGCCCTGCCAGTAAACGAGTAGAGTACGCTACTGGCATGTTGCAAGGGAAAGCGTATTCTTGGTGGAACACACAAGTTCAGATGCTCGGGCTGGCAGACGTGAATGCCACCCTCTGGAGCGACTTCAAGGATTTGATTAAGGAAGAATTCTGCCACCTGGACGACATTCTGAAACTTGAAATAGAGTATTATGGTTTGAAGATGGAAGGATCAGAGATTGAGGCGTACACAAAGAGGTCCAACGACTTGGCTACCTCATGTCCTAACTTGTCACAACCCATATCTAGACGAATCAAGCTATACCTCAGAGGCTTAGTCCTGGAAATCCAAGGGTCTGTAATTGCAGCCAACCTTCCCACAATCCAGCAAGTCGTTCATTTGGCGCACAAACTCACCGATCAGGCAATGGAAGAGGGCAAGTTTCCCAAGCGTAACTCTTCCAATGCAAATGCTCTTATTAGTAACAAGTATATTTGGGGTGATCACCAAGGTAAGGGTCCTAGCTCTATACAACAGGACCCGCACAGGAAACTCGTACAGCGGGGGCTGAACTACCAAAATCAGGGGGGATACCTATGGAATAAACCAAGATGCCGCAAGTGCCAAAGGCACCACAGCGGGTCATGTGCGGGATCGTGTTGCCATCGGTGCAAGAAGACGGGACATATGGCTAGAGACTGCAGGAGCCCATATCCTGCAAACCGGAACCAGCAGCAGCAGGGTAGCAAAAAGAGGTGTTTCCGATGTGGAGCTGAAGACCACTTTAAGAGGCACTGTCTATAGCTGAATCAGAATTAGGATCAGAACAACAACCAAGGAAACGGGAACAATAATGGGGGTAACAATGGAGGCAACAACGGGGGTAACAATAATGGCAATGGTGCCAGGGGACGTGTTTTCGTGCTGGGTCAGGGCGACGCGAGGAACGATCCCAACGTTATGATGGGTAAGTTTCTTCTGGATGATTTCTTTATTATTGTTTTATTCGATTCGGGTGCCGATAATAGTTATTTATCCTTAAAAGTTAGTCAAATGCTTAAGCGTACCCCAACACTTTTGACCACCAAACACACGGTAGAGCTAGCAAACGGTAAAAGTCTCGAGGACACACACATAGTTAAGGGTTGTAATCTTGTTATTGCTGATCAGACCTTTTCTATCGACCTCATTCCTATCGTTCTGGGTAGCTTCGATGTTGTTATTGTGATGGATTGGTTATCTCATCAGCAAGCGGAAATTCTTTACAACGAGAAGATTGTCCGCATCCCTCGTTCTGGTGAAGAACCCCTCGTAATCTGTGGCGACAAGAGTGGTGCTGTTGTGGGCATCATTTCTTTCCTTACGGCCCAGAAGTGGTTGCGAAAGGGCCACACTGCTATCCTAGCCCTCGTTTCTAATACATCTTCGAAAGAAAGGAAGATAGAAGACATACCTATTGTACGCGACTTTCCTGAGGAATTACCTGGCCTTCTGCCTCATCGTCAAGTCGAGTTTCAAATTAAGCTAACTCCTGGGGCAGCACCCATAGCTCGTGCGCCTTATCGCTTAGCCCCATCGGAACTATAGGAATTGTCCACTCAATTGCAAGACCTCTTGGACAAGGGTTTTATTCGCCCTAGCTCTTCGCCTTGGGAGCTCCAGTGTTATTCATGAAGAAGAAAGACGGTACCTTCAGAATGTGTATTGACTACCGCGAACTCAACAAGGTGACCATGAAGAATCGTTATCTTCTCCCACGTATTGATGACCTATTCGACCAGCTGCAAGGGTCGAGCTTCTACTCTAAGATTGACCTGAGGTCAGGTTACCATCAACTGAGATTCCGAGACGAGGATATCTCTAAAATGGCATTCAGGACTCGTTATGGGCATTACGAGTTTCTAGTTATGCCTTTCGGATTGACGAATGCACCTGCGGTCTTCATGGATCTCATGAACCGAGTATGTAAACCTTACCTGGATAAGTTCGTTATTGTTTTCATCGACGACATCCTGATCTATTCTATAAGTCAGGAGGAACACGAGCAGCATCTACGACTCATGCTGGAACTTCTTCGAGCAGAGCAACTGTATGCCAAATTTTCGAAATGTGACTTCTGGCTTCGCGAAGTCCACTTTCTAGGCCATGTGGTAAACAAGGATGGGACTCATGTTGATTCATCCAAGGTTGACTCGATCAAGAACTGGCCTGCACCCCGTACACCAACAAAAATCTGCCAATTCTTGGGTTTGGCGGGCTACTATAGAAGATTCATCAAGGATTTCTCTAAGAATGCTCAACCTCTCACCTCACTAACTCAGAAGGGTGTCTGTCACCTACCGTTGGGGTGATGCACAGGAATCTGCTTTTCAGTACTTAAAAGATAGACTTTGTAGCGCGCCTATCTTCTCATTGCCTGAAGGCACAGATGATTTTGTGGTTTATTGCGACGCTTCCATCCAAGGACTTGGTTGCATGTTGATGAAACGTGACAAGGTCATTGCCTACGCATCGCGCCAACTTAAAGTTCACGAAAGGAACTACACTACGCACAACTTGGAATTGGGAGCAGTTGTTTTCTCACTTAAGATATGGAGACATTACCTGTACGGTACCTAGTGCACCATTTACACCGATCACAGGAGTCTCAAGCATATCTTCAAGCAAAAGGAGCTAAACATGTGACAACGTCGATGGGTCGAGCTCTTGAATGATTATGAATATGCAATCAAGTACCATCCGGGCAAGGCCAATGTTGTGGCCGACGCCCTCAGTCGAAAGGATACTATACCTAAACGTGTGCGAGCGTTACAACTTACCATCCAATCTAGTCTTCCTACCCAGATACGAGATGCTCAGGTTGAAGCGTTGAAGGCAGAGAACATCATGGCTGAGTCCTTACGAGGATAGAGGAAACGGTTAGAACAAAAGGAAGACGGCACCTACTATGTAAACGGGCGCATCTGGGTTCCACTTTATGGAAACTTACGCGAGCTTGTGATGGATGAAGCACACAAGTCTCGTTATTCAGTACATCCTGGTTTGGATAAGATGTACCACGATCTCAAGACTATGTATTGGTGGCCTAGTATGAAAGCCAACATAGCAACCTACGTCAGTAAATGCTTGACTTGTGCTAGGGTCAAGGTCGAATATCAAAAACCATCAGGCCTACTCCAACAACCAGAGATCCCGACATGGAAATGGGAGCAAATTTCCATGGATTTCCTTACTGGCCTGCCTAGATCTCAACGCGGAAATGATACCATTTGGGTGATCGTGGATCGACTGACCAAGTCTGCATATTTTCTGGCTATCAAGGAAACGGATAAGTTTTCTACTCTAGCAGACATCTACCTAAAGGAAGTGGTATCAAGGCACGGAGTGCCAACCTCCATCATCTCTGATCGTGACTCATGTTTTACATCCGAATTGTGGCAAGCTATGCACAAGTCCTTTGGCTCTCGATTAGACATGAGCACGGCATATCATCCACAGACGGATGGGCAATCTGAATGCACCATCCAAACCCTAGAAGACATGCTTAGGGCATGTGTAATCACTTTTGGTAATGGCTGGGAAAAGCACCTCCCGTTAGTGGAGTTTTCGTATAACAACAGTTACCACACTAGCATCCAGGCCGCTCCGTTTGAGGCATTGTACGGACGTAAATGCCGATCACCTCTTTGTTGGGCAGAAGTTGGTGACAGCCAAATCACAGGCCCAGAACTTGTAGTAGATACGACTGAGAAGATTGCTCAGATACAACAACGAATGGCGGCAGCTCGCGACAGTCAGAAAAGCTACGCTGATAAGCGCAGGAAACCACTCGAGTTCCAGGTTGGGGATCGAGTGCTACTCAAAATCTCACCTTGGAAAGGTGTAGTTCGTTTTGGTAAACGAGGCAAACTCAATCTGTGTTATGTCGGACCGTTCGAAATCATTGAGAAAATTGGCAAAGTCGCCTACAAGTTGAATCTAGCGGCAGAACTCAGCGGAGTTCACAATGTTTTCCATGTGTCGAATCTGAAGAAGTGTCTGTCAGATGAGACCCTCATAGTTCCCTTAAAGGAGCTCACAATCGACGACCAGTTACGATTCATCGAGGAACCAGTTGAAATCACAGACCAAGACGTTAAGATTCTCAAGCGTACCAGAATACCTCTTGTTCGAGTTCGTTGGAACTCCCGTCGTGGCCCAGAGTATACCTGGGAACGAGGAAACCAAATGAAACTCAAGTATCCCCAGTTGTTTAAGAAAAGTGCAACCACTACTAAAGCTGAAGCTACTGCAGAATTTCGGGACAAAATTCCAAACCAACGGGGGGATGATGTGACACCCCAGGAAAACCAGGAAACCACGCAACTTAACTAGCTTCCTCAGTAACCATGTGCTAAATTTCGGGATGAAATTTTCTTAACAAGGGGAGAATGTGACAACCCTCGTAATTACATGTACCCGTACGATTAATTAATGTTAATTAAAGTGCTTGATGACTGTGCTGAATTACTTAACTGCTTTTTGATTACTGCGTCATACTTTCATGTGCTTGTTAACATACTAGTCTTGTACAGAAAATTGACAAAATGGTCCTGAATGTTTTCCTAAGTGTTAGGAATTAAAAGTGTTACAAAAAGATACATAAAAGACACTAAACGGAACAACTTAGCACTTTAACGAACCGATATCTAACCGAACAACCGGACATTACCCGGGACACCAAAATATTGCAAGAAACATTGTTTAATTATCTCTTGACTAGTAATGATCCCCAAACACCTTAACACCCACTAAATTCTCTAGTAACTAACTTAACTAATCATACACTTGATTTCTAACTAGTTTATAACCATATCGTTACAATTTACATCTAGACCCCTCCCCCCTAGCCTATAATCGGCCATCACCACCACCATACCTCTCAAGATTTTATTGATTATTATATTAGATGTTTGCTTGAGTATCTTGCCATAATATTGTGAAAAAGATCTTATAAGTATGGTGTGATCTTACAAGATCATATTCATTTCAATACTTCACAAACTCACTCCATTCCCTCATCTCTCCCTCTCCCCTCTCGGCTCCACCAAGAACCGCCACCACCACCACCTTAAAACCCTCATCTTTCCATTTTTAAGGTTCATCCAAGTGCTAGAAGGTGATTCCTTGGAGCTTGAAGCTTGTGGATCATCAAGGAGTTCTCTTGCTTGCTTTCATCATCCATTTTCACCATCTTTTCTCTTGAAGTTCTTCCCTAGCTTTAAGCTAGTTGTAAGTCCTTGTTTAACCTTTGTTCACTTCTATTTTGAGTAGTTAAAAGATGTAGTATGATGTATATCACAAGAACACTAAAAGGTTTAAACAAGAAACATGAACATAAAGCTCTACATAAAGATGAAACATGATGAAGTGTTGTTAGTATGATGTTGTTTGGTATATGTTGATGCTTGCTTGTTGATTACTAGAAATGTTGTTGTTGATCACTAGGCATGTTAACGGAACAAATAGAACTTGCGTTAGAGCACTATAAGCTGAAAATAGCTTCTATCCAAACATTAACAGCCAACTTCAGTTGGCTGTAAACATGTCGATATTTATCGAAAAACTGATTTTCTTGAGTCCATAACGTGCTATTTCGAAATACGGTTCTAATGGCACTGGAATCATAATTTTTGGACTTCGTTTGCTATTTTTAAAGGGTCGTTTTTCACAGCAGCAAAAGCTGCGTTTTTATGGCAGAAAATGTGTGTTATGTTTTTCGTTATAACTTGAAATCTGTGTAGAATTAGCTCATGAAATTTGTACTATAGATGGCCACTGATGTCGTTGTAATGCTTCAACTAGAATTTTATCAATCGGACTTACGATAAATTTTAAATGAATTATTCCGTGGACTGCAGTCAGAACAAATCTGATTGCAGTCTGGTAAATGATCTTTTATAAAATATTGGTAATGAATTGGATCCCAAGATTTTTACACAATAATATTTGGATCGTTTAAGACCTTCTATAAAATGTTTGGAATTTTTGGAACCGGTTAACTATTTTATTAAAATCCTCGAAAACAGCCCAGTTTTGAATGTTAAAGCTGAAATGACATAAGTAGTAATTTGCGTGTCTAAATGTCGGGTATGTTATCTGAGGATGATCTAACATGTTATATGTCAATGAAAGTGTTATTTGAAATATCGTATGCTTGCTCTTGAGTAGCTATAAGTGGAATGTTTATATGGGCGTGAACTATTAAAGTGAGTACATGTTATGTGGTAGATGTGTGTAGGAACTTCGTGCTTATTTGAAGTCACTAATAAACTAAGAGGTAATCATACTAGGATGTGATTGACCAACACCGATTGTTAGCTATTTTATAGAGTCAAACTGAGCAACCAAAGGTGAGTTCACACTTTCTACAGGCATGGGATTCCCGGTGGTTTGGGAATGGGTTAAGAAACTAAAATGGAACCTACATATCCTCCTTGGGTAGGATATGTACCGCCATCCTCCATAGGTAGGATGCCAATATTAATCCTGCGTATTCTCCTTGTGTAGAATGCTTACGTTCGTCCTCCTTGGGTAGGACAACAACCTTAAACTACTAGCCAAAACTCTATCACCTAAGTCCCTCATTTTATATCGACTTAATCGCCGAGGCCGATGGCGAGCGGGTCATTAGTTAATAGCGCTATTAGGTTTGACAAACCTCACACCGTGTCGTTCGAACGGGCGTGTACTAATGGATCATGGCAAACTGTCAATGATGATAGATTTTGACGTAGGGCACAACTTACTTTCGTCAGTAGTCGATATGGTAACGGTCTAGTGGTTCACATGGGGAAGCCCCCACGGGTCATGGTTTGGGAAAGAAGAAATTGGTTAATCATATTTTCAACTATGGGGTAACCCCCACGACAAGTAAGCCAACTACAGACAAACCATGTTTTCGAAAACAACTTAAAACAAACACCCAACTGTGAACTCGCTCAACTTTATTGTTGACTCGTTGTTACATGCCTTACAGGTCGTTAGATGCTTATGGAGCTTGCACGAGGAGGAGGTCGTTGTGGGATATGGACTGCTATGTCCAGTTCTAAACATTTAAACTTTATGAACTTATTTATGTTTTGGTTTTATGTCTTATGCTTCCCCTGTTTAAGTTGAACTTGGTTAACTTGGTTGTGAACACCAATTATATTGTGTGGTTGAACTTTTAATTACTCTACTATATTGTTCAATATGATTGGTGGCTTGATCCTGGTCATGTCACGCCTCCAAGCGGTGATACTCCGCGTGTGGATTTTGGGGGTGTGACATTTTCTCCCTGTTCTTTTGTAGAATTTGCTTGTTCTTACACTAAGCAAAGCCAATTGTTGCAAAATGTCCATCTCTTCTAAGTTAGTGGGATCAAAGTGTTGCAAATCATTAAGTTCAAAACACAAGTTATCTGACATCTGGTTTTCACAATCTGCAGTAAAAGCATAGTTTGCAGAGTGAGAATCAGGGTTGTTGAAATTTCCACCAGCAGTTATATCAATAAAGTGATCGTAACCCTGATCCTTACTACTGCTACCAGATTCTTCCTGACCAAAAAGAGCTGTGCTGCCAAATGAATAATCATCAGCAACTTTGCCAGACTCTTGCAACTTCCTTTCTGTTTTAACTCCCTTTCATAGGTCAGGAGTCTACCATGAAGTTGGGTCAGGGTCAGATCTTTGAACTCAGCAGAGTTTCTAGTAACAAATGCAATGGTATCCCATTTTTCTGGTAGTGATCTAAGGAACCTGCTATTTTGAGTTAAATTTGGAAATGTAACTTTAACAAGCCTTAGTTCACTAATGAGACAACTGAATCACTCAAACTGTTGAGTCAGTGATTCACCCTTGATGTGACAACATGTTTCATACTGCTGATTCAGAATTTCCCTATTGTTTTCAATAACTTCTTCTGTTCCCCCAAACTGTTCCTTCAATGCATCCCATAGCTCTTTGGCACAGCTACAAAGTAACAGGCCAGCATAGATCTCATTGGGTAATGCAGATGCTATGATCCTAAATGCTTTGGCATCGAGTTCGAACTTTTGGAAATCAGTTTCAGTATAATTTTCAGTTGGTTTACGTACGAACTTCTTTGCATCCTCAGCACTAGGCACCATAGGAACATGGGGACCAAAAACAATAGACCTCCAACATCTAGTGTTCTGTTGAGCAAGGATGTGACCCATCCTTCTCTCCCAGATGTTGTATTCATTACGTTTAAGTATGGGTGGTTTGAAAAGAGAGCCAATGTTATTCTTATCATCTTGTGATTGTGACGTCATCCTGGTTGTTTTACAGGCACTGATTAATCAACTTTGATGGTGATTAAACCTTGCTCTGTTTTTCAACAAAACAAACAAACTATCGATATCAACGATTATGAGCTAAACTATTTATGTCAAAATGATTGTTAAATCAAATTTGACTGTCCAAGCTCTGATACCAATTGTTAGGATCTGAGTTTGGTTTTCATTGTGTTTTACGTTTGAATTAAAATAAACAATGAATGAGTAGTGCAGCGGAATATAATGGAAGCAAACTTTTCACAATCAAACGAGAGAATTGCTTTCAACATACAAGTTTAACATTGAACCGAATGCTTGAATTTATTACAAGATTCAATTACAATTGCAAGTATGTAACAAACTCCCCCTCAGCCTGAGCTCACTGTGATTTGTTCGTGCAGGAAGAAGATGGTGAAGAGCTAATAGAACAGTACAGGGTACTGTTCTATTTATTGGCACGGACAAACCACTGTGGCATCTTTGCTGACGTCACCATGAAAGTGACATCTAACCTCCTAACAAACTCTAACCTCTGATCTATACAAGTACTGCTATGCTAACAACTGTTATTACAATACATTACATAAAGACAAACTAAACTACTGCTGAATCCTTCCACTGATGTGAATCCAGCAGCACTTGATATAACCCAGCAGTGCTTGACTCAAGGCAGTAGATTGAACAGCAGGGCTTTAGTCTTCATCATCCTTTGGCTTGATCAGCAGTTGTAGGTCAGCAGTTGTGCTGATCAGTAGAAAGGAGGTCAGCAGATGTTGAAACCACTTTCAAGGGGAGAGACTTGTTAACATAACATCTGCTTATTTTGGTTCCACTGCTCTGATCCAGTTTTGGCTTTAGTTATCTGTTCCTCTGATAGGGTTCAATCCCAACACATAGTAACCCAGATCCATCAATTATACAACAGCAATAACAACAATAATGCTCAGTGTAGTTTCAAGAATTTCAATTCAGCTAAACCGCTAAACTTTTCTGGGTCTCAAGGAGCAACTGCGCTCCTGCAATGTTTCGAGAGCCTCGAAAGTACATTTAGACATGTTCAGTGTCCGAATGAGCGTAAGGTTGAATTTGCATCCAGTGTTTTCGAGAAGCAAGCTCTTACGTGGTGGAACGGTGTGATGCGTGATATGGGTGCCGATGTGGCAATGGCACAAACTTGGGAAGAGCTTCGAGCTCTCATGATGAAAGAGTTATGTCCCCGTCACGAGATTCGAGCTTTGGAACGAGAATTTGACGATCTGAAACAAGATGGGGGAGAACACCGTGCGTATACGGATCGTTATGAAGAGCTGAGTTTGTTGTGTCCCACTATGGTTACCCCATTGGAGAAAGCGATTGAGAGGTATATCGATGGTCTGCCCGATACTGTGCAGGATATTGTCACTGGTAGTAATCCTACCACTGTTCGTCAAGCGATCGAATTGGCTGCTACTCTGACTGAGTCACAAGTCAGAAAAGGTAAACTGACCCGCAAAGGTGACAAGAAGCAGTCGGCCGATACCGTTCAAGAAAAGGGTAAAGACAAGGAAAAGGGTAAGGGTAAGAAGAAGGGAGAATCTTCTAAGAGGTCGAGGAAGCGCAAGGCTTCCCAGAACTTTGCTGTCACAACGTAAAATCCTCAGAACCCACCAGCACAACCTCTTGCCAAGAAACAGTACGCTGGTACTGCACCTCACTGTGCTCGATGCAATAGTCATCATGCTGCCCAACAAGCTTATAAACGGTGTACTACTTGTGGTAAACTTGGGCATCTAGCCAACATCTGTCGTTTGGGTCTTAATCAATCTGCGCAGAATCCAGCACAAGCTCTAGTTCAAGGGAATGCCGTTAGATTCCCACCATGCTCATGTTACAATTGCGGAGAGATGGGTCATATCCACAACAACTGTCCAAGACTTGCAAATCTGAATGCCAATGTGAATCCCGCTCGTGGACAAGCATACAATCTAAATGCAAACGAGGCTCGAGCTGACAACGAGGTTGTTAATGGTACGTTCCTTGTTAACCAACGACATGCATCTGTTCTTTTTTATTCTGGTGCCGATAGAAGTTTTGTTTCGTTATCTTTTGAGCCTTTGCTTGCGATACCTAGAACTAAACTGAGGAAACCCTTATCTGTTGAAGTTGCTACTGGTAAACCTCTCGTACTCGATTCTGTTATTCGCGATTGTCAGTTGAACCTCAATAACCATCTTTTTCCTATTAACCTCACACCGATGCAACTTGGGAGTTTCGACATTATCGTAGGAATGGATTGGTTAACTAAACATCCTGCTAAGGTGGTTTGTTTCGATAAGATTGTTTGTATTCCTCTTTCATCTGGTGAAGTTTAAGAAGTTCGTGGCGAGAAACCGTTTGTTGGTTTGAAACTTATGTCATGTATGAAAGCCCAAAGTTATTTACGAGAAGGATATGTTGCTTTTCTGGCACATGTCACCGAGGAGAAGGGCAAAAGCAAGTGTATCCAAGATATTATGATTGTTTGAGATTATCCAGAGGTGTTTCTTGATGAACTGCCTGGGTTGCCTCCAGTTCGTCAAGTCGAATTTCATATTGATCTTATACCCAATGCCAACCCGATTTCGAAAGCACCTTATCATCTTGCACCGTCTGAGATGCAAGAGTTATCGAAACAGCTTCAAGAGTTATCTGACAAAGGATTCATCCGACCGAGTTATTCATCGTGGGGCGCTCCCGTCCTGTTTGTGAAGAAGAAAGATGGATCATTTCGAATGTGTATCGATTATCGTGAGCTTAATAAGCTTACCATCAAGAATCAATATCCCCTACCATGAATCGATGATCTCTTTGATCAGCTGCAAGGTGCTACATGTTTCTCCAAGATCGATCTGTGTTCTGGGTATCATCAGCTTCGTGTTCTCGAAGAAGATATTCCCAAAACTTATTTCCGTACGAGATATGGGCACTACGAGTTTGCTGTCATGCCTTTTGGTTTGACAAATGCCCCAGCTATTTTCATGGACTTAATGAATAGGGTTTGTAAGCCTTATTTAGACAAGTTCATCATTGTGTTTATCGACGACATTCTCATTTATTCAAAGTCTCGAGCCGATCATGAACAACACCTTCATTTGACTCTGGAACTCCTGAAGAAGGAACAACTTTTTGCTAAATTCTCCAAGTGTGAATTCTGGCTTAAAGAAGTTCAGTTTTTGGGTCATATTGTTAACAAGCAGGGTATTCATGTGGATCCTTCCAAAATTGCTATAATTAAGGATTGGAATACACCTACGACACCCACAGAAGTTCGTTATTTCCTTGGTCTCACTGGTTATTATTGACGTTTCATTTCGAACTTCTCTAAGATCGCGGTTCCACTAGCTGCTTTGACTCAGAAGAATAATCCTTTTGAGTGGGGACCCAAACAAGAAGAAGCGTTCCAAACGCTGAAACGAAAACTATGTGATGCTCCTGTTTTATCTTTGCCCGATGGAAACGATGATTTCATTGTCTATTGTGACACGTCGAATCTAGGCCTTTTTGTGTTCTTATGCAACGAGGTAAAGTTATAGCTTATGCGTCAAGACAGCTAAAAGTTCACGAGAAGAACTATACGACTCGAGAAGAACTATACGACTCATGATCTTGAGTTGGGTGCTGTGGTATTTGCTCTCAAAATCTGGAGACACTATCTTTATGGCACAAAGTGTGTGGTTTTCACAGACCACAAAAGTCTCCAGCATATTCTCAATCAGAAGGAGCTGAATATGAGGCAACAACACTGGGTTGAGCTATTGAACGATTATGATTGCGAAATTCGCTACCATCCTGGTAAGGCGAATGTCTAAGCCGATGCTCTAAGTCGAAAGGAGAGAGTCAAGCTCAATTCTGTTCGAACTCTATCCAATATTTAATCTCGTGTCCTTCAAGCTCAACGATCTTGTGTAACCAAATGCTTGTTGAAATATGAGCTATCGCTTCAACTTGAGCTTAAACTCGAAACGAAAGACGATGGGTTACTCTATTTCAAGGATCTTTTATGGATTCCCAAACAAGACGATCTTCGAACTTTAGTGATGGATGAATCTCACAAGTCCCGATATTCTATCCATCCTGGTGCTGACAAAATGTACAAGGACCTTCGTACTCAGTTTTGGTGGCCATGTATGAAGAAGCATATTGCCTTATATGTATCGAAATGCCTAACTTGTCTCAAGGTCAAGGCTGAACATCAACGACCGTCTGGTTTGCTTGTAAAACTAGAGATACCGGTTTGGAAGTGGGAGAACATTGCGTTGGATCTTATCACAAAGTTACCGCGAACATCTAGAGGTCACGATGCTATTTGGGTCGTTATCGATCAATTAACGAAGTCAGCTCATTTTACTCTGATTTGCGAGGGTCTATCTGCTGATAAACTTGCCAATATTTATGTTGATGAGATCGTATCTCGACATGGTGTTCCTTTGGATATCATTTCCGATCGTGATGCTCGATTTTCATCTCACTTTTGGAAGACCATGCAATCTGCTTTGGGAACTCAACTAAATCTAAGCACTGCTTATCATCCCCAAATAGATGGACAAATCGAGAGAACGATATAAACATTGGAGGATATGCTTAGAGAATGTGTGATAGACTTTGGTGGTAATTGGGATTCTCATCTTCCGTTGATCGAGTTCTCTTACAACAATAGTTATCATGCTAGCATTAATATTGAACCGTTCGAAGCTTTATATGGTCGAAAATGTCGTTCACCTGTCTGTTGGAATGAGATCGGTGAAGCTCAGCTTACTGGACCTGAGCTCATTCTAGAAACAACAGACAAAATCAAGAAAATTCGCGATAATCTTATGACAGCCAGAAGCCGTCAAAAGAGTTATGCGGATATGCGACGCAAGCCCTTAGAATTTCAAGTCGGAGACCGTGTCCTACTCAAGGTATCTCCTAGGAAGGGAGTGGTGAGATTTGGAAAGAAAGGAAAACTTGCACCACGATATGTTGGACCATTTAAGATTGTTGAAAGAATCGGAAAGGTTGCCTACCGATTAGAGCTACCTCCAGAGCTTGGGAATATTCACCCAACTTTTCATGTGTCCAATTTGCGAAAGTGTTTAGCCGATGCTGATCTTCACATTTCACTCGACGAAATTCAAGTTGATGAAATGATGCACTTTGTCGAGAAACCTGTGGAGATAGTGGACCGTGAAATTAAACAGTTGAAGAACAAGCGAATTCGATTGGTCAAAGTTCGCTGGGAGTCCAACGTGGCCCAGAGTTTACATGTGAATGTGAGGACCAAATGAAAGTGAAATATCCGCATTTGTTTTCACAAGTTTCCTCTAGTTAAAATTTCGGGACGAAATTTCCAAAAGTAGGGGAGACTATGACAACTGTGCTCTGTAAATGATGTATAATGTAAAACAATATCAATTATCGATAAAACGATGTGTTTTGGTGTTATTATGTGTGTATTTGTGTTTGATAATTTTATGATTTGATTCGAATTCCATTTCAAGCTTTAAACCGCTTTCTAGAAAGTTATACGCAAAATGGCGTGTAAACGCAGTCAGTTTAACGCGACAAACACTCCAGAATAGTGACATAGGCTTAACATACCTTAAATAACCTTTACATAACTTAGAAATAAGTTTTGGATGGTTTGGTGTGTCGAAAAACAAGTCTATTCGATCGAAGGGACTATTTGTGTCAAACTGCGAAAGTATACCGATTCGTTCTATATCGAACATTCTGAAACTTGATCATAAGTTAAACATGCCCTAAATATCCTTTACATAGCTTAGAAATAGGCATTGAGGTGTTTGGTGCGCAAAAATAAACTTATTTGATCTGCAGGGACTAAAAGCGTCAAAAAGTGCATAAGTTTGCATTTTCGCGCATATCTTACGTTCTGAATATATCCGGACATCCAAATTTTTTTGTAATTATTAAAATATTTTATTTTAGTGGTTGGAATGCGAAAATTCCATTCGTCGCGCAATTTGGATCGTTTTTGCGTCCGTTACGACTTCCGTCGTAATTAACCGAATAACGCAACCGTACGACCAAACGAACCGACATCCAAGATATTTTTGAGCATATTTTAAGTTCCCTATACTTTAACTTCATTTTAGAGCCTTGAAATGGGGTTAACGGGGCTTAAACGTGTCAAAAATACATCGAAAACCAAGATTTGGGTTTGCAGGGACCAAAAGTGTCAATCTGCCAAAGTTACTAGGAGGGGCGCGTAAGACTTAGTATAAGTCTACGTGGCCCGTGATAGTTGCCCAGTACAGAAACATTGAATCTGGTCCTTTGAGCTGGTTTTGATGGTTTTGTTCCTTGATTTGCAATACCATTTGATGGTATTTGAGTTCCCATGGTATATAAAACAATGGGTAACACATGGAGGGCCAAGATTGAAGCACGAATTGCGAGAAACGATCCTAACGGTTCTTCAAAATCTATAAATACCCAAGCTTTTTCATTCTTGTAACTCACAATTTGATTCAATCTGCTCTAAGTTGGGGTTTGTACTCCATACCTGAGTAATTTTGAATCAAAACTTCCTTGCTTGGACCCTTTGTAAGTTTCTTTCATGCTCGTTTATGTTTTTCAAGCGTGAAAGTCAAACTGTGTTTGACTTTCTGCTTTGACCACGAATTGGTCAACACAACGTTCGTTTGAACTTTGCAACGTGAGCATAATCACGATGGTTATAGTCCCTTGTGACTATACCTACTGATTACCACGTTGATTAGGCGTAGTGACGAGTCATAGTTACGGTCAAAATGCATATTTATGCATATTTTGCAACCAAACTATTCTTGGGAATCAAAACCCTTTGTTTTGATATCAAAACCTGTTTTCTAACTTAGTTAAACATGTTTTAACATGTTTAACTCGTCACTTTTAGTCTAATGCTTGTATAGGGTCGTAAGATAAGCGGTCTTAACAACCGCTTAGACTACCCGTTTGGTCGATCATTAGGATCCGATCAAGCATGTTTAGTGACCATAGTTGTATAGGGAATAACCTTCCGAGGTTATACCTTATGGTCACTTAGTTTAATTAGTTGTATGATAGGTAGTTTATATGCCTTAGGTAAATGACCAAAATGCCCTTTTCAAGCATAATTGGATTTTAAGCATATGTAACTTAACTTTTGTCACCTAAACTGATTATGAAACATATTAAAACATGTTAGGGCATATAATACTTGTCATAGGACTAGTTAGGCGTCTCGAACGCGCATTTGCGCGAACGACGTGTTAAAGTGGCGTAAGCTACCTAACGGGTCGAAAGCAATTAGGATAGGTTCTGATTTAGGATGTAGGCTTCGTTAAACCATATCACATGATTTCCAATACTCATTTGGTTTACGAGACCTCATTCTATCCGATCTTTCGATTTAGGTGTCGATTTATTAACTTAGCGATCCGATTACTAGGTGCTACTTGATTTCCTTGGTTTGACTGAGCTTCGTTAAGTTCATTAGATCGAGGATACCTTGCACTTCAAGTGAGTACATAGTTCCCCTATTTTACTATTTTCTATTGTTTTGGGGTGATTCATATGTGTTAAACGATTTCAATATTTTTAACGATGGTTTCAAAAACGATTAATATGGTTTATATTAAACTAATAACGATTTCGATAATGTGAACAAACTTGTTGGACGTAATTACATAACGAATAACATTCATTAGTTTTGGCTGAACCGACCAGTATTAGGTTATGGTACCATAGGATCTGACAAATCCCGTTATCAGACTGCACCCATGGTTATGTGTGGGGGGTTATGTGGGTAACGACTGAATCTGTGATTGTTAACTTACCCTTTGGTGGTTTGTTAATACGAGTTTAACGATGGACGAGTTACGAAGGTTTGAATGTTATTAGCGAGACGACCAAAAGTAGTTTTCACAATTAAAACGAGAACGATTTAAACGACTGAAACAATTTAAACGAGTTAAACTAATTGAACAAACGATTGGTTTTTGGGTTGTGATTAGATAATGGGACGGGTTTGATATGATAAAATCATGGTAGATACGCCACTGGTACTTCTTATATATAAGTGTTTCTATCGTATTACATTCCGTGGCATTATTTAGTTCACTTGGGAAAAACGATGTTAAAACGATGTCACATAACGATGTTTGCTAAATGATATAAACCATACGAGTTTTACTAACGAAATGATTTACAATTTGGTTTACTTAAACAAATGTTTTGGGTTAAGAATCATGGCTATGAGATTTTATAAACTATAACCAACTTGATTTGAGTTGGTTAATTATGTCGCAATACTATACACTTTTCAAAGCAAGGTTTTTAACTTTTGACTCTTGTAGTCTAATGAGGTATTGCAACATGTAAACGAGGCACGAATCCGACACTCTCATAAAACCTATGTGCTCGCCAGCATTTCTTGCTGACTTTATTTTTACAACATATGTTTCAGGTGTTGTTGAATGATGTTGATTGCTAGGATGCATGCTCACTCAGGACAGGACGAGGCCTTAGTGATTTAATAACGATGATAGACTATGTTTAACTTGTTTATTTTATTTTAAGACAATGTAAATTACCTAATGAATCAATAAAACGAAACTTTTTAATCCATGGTTGTGAAACAATAATTCTGCCACGACACTCCCCGACGTTTTCGCCGATGTTTCGTTGTTTTAACGCGGTTGGGGTGTGACAAAGATAACCCGTTTCTCTCTTTCAAACGGTGATCAACTCTGTGTTTATGGCGAAGTATCTTCGAAGGAACTGAAACTCATGTCATGTGTCCAAGCAAGCAAGTACCTCCGCAAGGAATACAAAGCTTTCTTGGCACACATTGTAGTAGTGGAGAAGGAAAAGAAAGAGAAGGTAATGGAAAAGGTGCTCGTGGTTTGTGATTTTCCTGCTGTCTTTCCTGACGATTTACCTGGTCTACCACCATCTCGTGATATCGATTTTCGTATCGACCTCATTCCTGGAGCTAAGCCTGTTGCCAAAGCGCCTTATCGTCTCGCTTCGTCCGAAATGCGCGAACTCTCGAGTCAACTCCAGGAATTGCTTGATAAAGGCTTCATACGCCCTAGCACATCTCCATGGGGCGCACCTGTCCTTTTCGTCAAAAATAAGGACGGATCGTTCTTAATGTGCATCGATTATAGGTAACTCAATAAGCTGACTATCAAGAATCGCTATCCCTTACCTCGAATCGATGATTTGTTTGATCAATTGCAAAGCGCTACGTGTTTTTCCAAGATTGATTTACGCTCTGGTTATCATCAGTTTCGAATTCAATAAGAAGACATCCCTAAAACCGTTTTTCGAACCCGCTACGGCCACTATGAATTTGTCGTTATGCCCTTTGGTCTTACCAATGCCCCCGCAGTCTTTATAGATTTAATGAATCGCGTGTGTAAACCCTTTCTCAACCGCTTCGTCATCATGTTTATCGATGATATCCTTATCTATTCGAAATTGAAAGACGAACACGCGCAACATCTCCGTTTGGTACTCGTACTACTCCGAGGGAATCGCCTCTACGCCAAGTTCTCCAAGTGTGAATTTTGGCTTAAGGAGGTTCAATTTCTCGGTCACATCGTTAATAGCCAAGGTATTCACGTCGATCCCGCGAAGATTGAAGCAATTAAGAGTTGGATTACACCAAGGAACCCATCCGAAGTTCGTTCTTTTCTCAGACTGGCGGGTTATTATCGCTGATTTATCACTGATTTCTCTAAAATCGCCGTTCCTCTTACCTCTCTTACGCATAAAGATAAGACTTTTGTTTGGGGAACCAAACAAGAGGAAGCTTTTCAAACCCTCAAGCGTATGCCCTGCAATGCTCCCATGCTCGCATTGCCCGACAGAAAAGATGACTTTGTAGTCTACTGCGATGCCTCTAACCTCGGTCTTGGTTATGTCCTTATGAAACAGGACAAGGTTATATCGTA
>JARYGA010043325.1:0-35874 GCA_030545235.1 Helianthus tuberosus
AAGCAGCTCGCCGCAACATGCAGATGATTCCTCAAATTTTTAATTCATTTTCATATATTTAAAACTTTTTTGTATATTCTTTTTAAGAAGTTTATATTTTAGGGGCCCGTATTTTATCTTCGCACAGGGCCTATATATTTTCAAAGATTTTCGGAGACGGCCCTATTGGTATCTAACTCCACTCTTGGTTTAAAAAAGCGCACCTTAAGCGCGATTAAGCGCAAAGCGCATCTAGGCGCAGGTCCTTGCGCCTTATGTAACACAAGGCGACGTCTGTACAAAAAGCGCAACTGAGGCGCACTTTTTAGGGTAAAAATCGACCTGAGGCGCACGCTTTTTGTACATGGCTTGTTTTTGTGTAGTTAAGTGTTGTACAACAGGCTTTTTATGTTGTACATTTATGTTTTTTTCATTTTAAAACATATATAAAGCTTCATTACAGCTAAATCATAGGTATTGAACACTTATGGGATATATAAAATAAATTTTATAATCACTTTGTGCCTTGCGTACGAAAAGCTCACCGCTTTTGCGCTTTACGCTTCGGTTTTAGACCTCATCGCTTTTGTGCGCTTCCCGCTTTTTTAAACCAACAACTCCAGAGATATTTAGTTGTTAGAAAGAAAAAAAAAACGTTAACAAGAAGCAAATATACAAAAGGCATGGTTAGAATTTGGATAGGTTTTGTATGTCGATAAAAACTAGCCATTCTATCAACTTAGTTTATTTGATATGATCTTAACTCGTTAAGTACAACGAAGGCTGCAAGCTATCCTAGCCTGTTGTAGAGGTTACACTGGTCATCTGTGAAACTGATTTGTATCTAATGTGTTATAGAAGTTTACTCAAAACTGTGATGACATGCTATACCATGCGATGAGCTGAAAGTATTAACGTTAAGAACCAAGAGTTGAGCTCAACAGTAGAGAAGCTATCATTTAGAGAATGGTCAACTGGCTAAGCAACAATGAGTCACACTGACAAGCACTCATTAGCTCTTAGTGACCCCACATTGACGAGCCCGCCTCTCATATTTCACCCCTTTGTATTTTATTTCTTAATCTAAAAAAAGTTATTTAAAAAAAGTCAATCATATCTTGTCTCAAAATATCGTTTTATAATTCCCAAATCTTCAATTCTAACCGCTCAACATTTTTTCTTTACTCATCATGTGTAATACACGGATTTCTAACCTAGTTCAGAAGTTACAAACAAAAATCTTATGCCACTACAGAAACGGAAAAACAACTCACTCTCTTCTATCAACATATCTGAATTCTGAAGTGAGATAAATTATATATTTATATACGCATTTATGCTAGTGAGAGGGTATCAATTTTGAAGCTAAACCTGTTGTATGTGAAGTAGTTTTGCTTATCGGGCCAGGAAAAGGCTTAAAAGACTTTAAGCTTATTTTAATCCATGATTGTTTTCTTAGGGCCTAAGTTACAAACCCTGATTATATCTCTATACATACCTACACCATAGACTGAAATCTTTGTACCAAGCATAAAAAATATCTAGTTGCCGCCAGTGGATGTAGCCATGTAGGATTCACATCGAATCCAAACCACGTAAAATTGTCATGTTCTTCTTGGTTTTCTATTTATGTTTCTGCTTTATTATTGATTTGTGCGTTGTGTGTCGGTTCAGTTGCACTGTTGCATCACTCGATACCTAACAACTAACAAAAAACGGAAAACCACCAAGTTCAACCTACTAAGTTCAACCTACTAGCCTAAAATTCCAGCCAATCTGCACCTCTTAATCAGAACATATAACCTACAGGATCTAGAAGTCTAAAACACCATAAACAAAGCATTAAACAGCCATTATATCTTAACACAATTATGCACACCAAAACTACTAGTGCAAATTGACAAATTCCTCTAGAAAAACTAGTAATACTTTGATACACACACATAACATCCAACTGACATCATATCAATTCTGCAAATGAATCATGAACAAATTACGAAAGTATAAAAAGGAACCTTGTGAATTTGTGAATCAGGATCTTCAAATACATCGTAAGGTGAAGAACCTCCGCCTCCGTCGCCATCAGCGTGTCGAGAAGACATCGTTAGCTCGAATTCGAAGCAACAACTTGCATAAACTGACAGATTTGGTTCAGTTTTGTGCCCTAGAACAGGAAATGTTAGTTGTGATAATCGATTGCGTTGGTTTGTGAATCTTTTCTTAAGTAGTTATGGGCTCCATGGGCCGGTGATTCTAGGCCCAGCTAGTTGGTACTAAAAACCAAAACCAAATGATTCGGTTAATCTTTTGTGAATGGTTCCGCTTATTTAACGAATGAACGAACATGAATATAATTTTTTCGTTCCTTTACATTCGTGGATGTTCGTTTATGTTCGTTCATTTATGTTTGTTTTTTTACTTTCGTTTAAATATTTATACAATAGTTCAATTTATATTTGTTCATTTATGTTTGTTTTTGTTTGTTCATTTGTGTTCGTTTATGTTCATAAACTGTTTGTTTAGAATATTAACGAACGGATATAAACGAACACGAACATGTTCATTATTATCTTAAAGAATGAACATGAAGTAGAAAATCCGTTAGTTTAAGTGTTCGTGTTTGGTTAAAGTTAAATAAACGAACACAAACATGCCCTGGTTCATGTTCGTTAGGTTCATTTACATGCCTACAACTAAATTATATACGCAAAATCTTTAATTTATATAAAGTTCAACTATTATGTGAATATAAATAATTTTAAAAATGTAAAGGTATTAGTTAATAAAAAATCTCAAACTTTTGTAACAGATATATCTTTACATAATTAGTGATGTTCCGAAAAACAAAATTTTCAACTAGAACTACAGTAACAAAACATATCACATTTTATTAAACATACCACTTCTAAAACCCGTGTGTATATTTGGTTTTCAACTTTTGTCTTGGCATTTTGAATTGCTTGGCTAGCATTGATTCTATGGTTAAAATTTTACTTGTAGAGAACATTATTATTATTATTATTATTATTATTATTATTATTATTATTATTATTATTATTATTATTATTATTATTATTATTATATATAATTGAAGAATTTTTAGTTTAAGTAGAAATTAAAGTGACTTCTAGGTGACTCACAAACACAAGCACATCCATCCATATGAGATACAAGAATATATGATATTTTTTATGTATGAATGACATGTATAAGATATATTAAATATTATACAACCTTCACATATTTTATTCCTTTATTTGTCAATTATCCCTATTATATAAAAGAAAATAGGAATACATTGTTTCTTATATTTCATATACATACATTTATCAAATGGGGGAATAGTGTCAGGCAGCTGCATGACACTCCCCCATTGGACCAACCAGTTTATTCTATTATATCCATTTTAAATTACGCTTTTGCCCCTTTTTAAAATTTCCGTTTTGCCCCCGGCTCAAAATAAAATTACGCTTTCGTCCCCATCTCAAAATTACGATTTTGCCCTTAATTCAAAATTACGATTTTGCCTGGCACTCCCCTATTGGACCAACCAGTTTATTATTTTATATCCATTTTAAAATTACGTTTTTGCCTCTCTTTAAAATTACGGTTATGCCCCCAGCTCAAAATAATATTACGCTTTTGTCCCCAGCTTAAAATTACGATTTTCCCCTCGATTCAAAATAAAATTTTGGTTTTGCCCTCAGCTCAGAATTATCTTTTCGCCCCCAGTTCAAAATAAAGTTTTGTTTTTGCTCCCAGCTAAAAATTACGATTTTGCCCTGTGTTCAAAAATGTGATTTTTCCCCGTTTAAAAAATTATGATTTCGCACTCAGTTTAAAATTACGTTTTTCCCCAGTTCAAAATAAAATTATGCTTTCGCCCCCAACTCAAAATTACAATTCTGTTCTCGGTTCAAAATAAAATTGTGATTTTGCCTCCAACTTAAAATTACGATTGTGCCCTTAGTTCAAATTTATATTACGCTGTTACCCCAAGTTCAAAATTATGAAATTGCCCCTGTGAAAATTTACAATTTTGTCCCTGGTTCAAATTTACAGTACTACCATCACTTTAGCTTTTGGCAAATTGCGATTTCACTCAATAAAAAAATACAACTTTCCTTCGGTTAAAAGTTACAATATTGCCATTGTTTTAGTTTTTTTTATCAAAACTATAAAAGTGTTTTGTTTTAATTGGTTGACTTGATTTAATTGTTTTTCGTGTCAATGAGCTGCCTAACACTCGCTCATTATTCGGCCATCGCCCCGCAACGCGGGCGGGGTATTAACTAGTTAATTTACAATATAGCTTCTTCTCGCATGTGGAGCGTTAGGATATTTTTTATGCGAGCGTTTTCTACGTTTAGAGCCCTCAGCTTCGCGCTCCGGTTATGTCTCCGACACCATGTGATCTCGGGCCCGACTTCTTCTTGAGAACCATGCTTACCGCCCATGCTTATGTTCACATTCAATGCAAAATCATGTGGACCTTGAAAGTATTGGGGAGGGGGGATGTATAGTCGTTGCGTGTACCCCATCATATTTGGGTCAATATCTTGGTAATTGTAGGTTGGTAGCGGTTGGGTGGTGTTCGAGCGATATGCATTTGGGTTGATAGGCCGAAACGGAACACCAAAAGAGGGGGACGGAATGGATGCATGATATATATATTTTTTTATAAAAAGTAAGGAAAAGGTTTATAAGAATGAGAGAAAAATATATAAAAATGGGGTTGAGGTGGGGTTTATATGGGTAAAAAATGGATTTAAAAATTTTGATTTTTTTATTACCGTTGCCTAACGGTTAATTCTCAAAACCTTCGATTTATTCAGCGTTTTCATTGCTATGCCCACGCAAAAAAACATAAAAAAAAACTCCCCAGTGGATGAAAAAAAAACGCCCAAACAACCCAGATGGAATTCTTGGACTCCGTTAAAGAGTAATTATTTGATGTGGAGGGTGTTAAAAGGGAAAGTCGCGGATAAAATTAACTTAGATAAAAGAGGCATTAGTCTTCAGAACCTTTTGTGTGATAGATGCGGATACGGGACTGAGGATACTAATCACGTTTTTGTTAATTGTTTGTGGGCCCGAAGCGTTTGGTGGCAGATTTCGGTTTGGATGCGGATACCTCCTCCTCCGATTAATCTGGGTAGTCTAAAGGAAGTTGTGAATGATTTGACTGGAAACATTGGGTCGGCTAGATGGAGGAGAGTCGTGTACACGGTCATTATGGCCACAGTTTGGAGGATATGGAATGCTAGGAATCTCAAAGTTTTCGAGGGGCATTTTGTTTCTACCCGGAGAATGGTCGACCATATAAAAGAAGACGCTTATCTTTGGATTGCTAACCGCACGAAGCTTCCAAGTTTGGACTGGGATAAGTGGGTGGATTTTAATGTTTTGGATATTTTGTAATCGTTTGTTTCTGTTTTTGTCTTGTTTGGTTGTTTTGTTTTTGCGTTCTTTTTTTTCAGCCCCTTGCTGGCTCTATTTATATATATAAATAGTGAGTTGCCGTTAAAAAAAAATCATAATTTGTGTGCAATTGTCTTGAAAAATATCAAACCATGAACACTTGCATAGTTAAAAAAAAGTTATAATGGATACCGCCTTTTGAAAATTCCATGTGCATCATTTTTCCCCAAGAGTAAATTACAAAGTTCGTCCTTTATGTATGTCTAATATATCAAAGTATGTCCTTTGTCTTTAATAAGCTCAGAAAACATACTTAATGTTTGAAAAACCATTCAGGTTATGTCCTTTACCCTAAACCTTGTTTGTTTTCCCAGTTAAGTCAGGTCATGTGAGAAGCACATGAGGGCATTAATGTCATTTCACCTACCAATTAATATGCCCCTGTTATAAAAACCCTAAACCCCACCATCTTCTTCTCCATCTTTCAATCTGCACATACCTAACCCTAATCCCCAATTCGTCCCCCCTGCAAGTCACCCCTCAAATACGCAATCGTGCAAGAGAAAACAACAATGGTGCTATGTGAATGCGGGAAAAAAGCTGTAATTGTGACATCTTGGACTAATCGCAATCCTGGCCGTCGTTTCTATGCATGTCCTGATCAGGTATGCGATAATTAGGGTTTTGTAACTGATTTGTACCTGAAATTGAAACTTGTTCTGTCTGTGTTAATTAGGGCTCGGATTGTCGATTCATTGGTTGGGTTGATACAAGGTGTCAAAGGTGTGTTGACATCATACCTGGACTGCTTAGGGGAAAGAACCATGCTGAAGAACATAAGAACAAGCTTGAGGTCAGAGTCAAAGAAAGTGAAGAAGAGGTTATGAAACTGAAGAAGTGGTTGATTATCAGTTGGATATGTTTCATTTGTTATATAGTGTATTTCTAGTGTAATTTTGGTCTGTAACTACTGGTATCTAATGTAATTTTGACATCATGTAATGAAAATTGTGGTATATTGTTGTTAGAAGTTGTGCAATAAGCTTTGTAAATTTCTGACATGTCTGAAACACCTGACAGTGTGCAACAAGCTTTGTAAATCTCTGACATGTCCAAAACACATGACAATGTGCAATAAGCTTTGTAAATAAACCACATTGTGCATAACCAACTAGGATATCATACCAAACACTTCATAATCCATTACACTTCATAAGTTAAAGACTGACCCAAAAACCTGTTCAAAAGACAGCCATTCCATGTTCAACCTAATACATAAGTACATAACCACTAAAAGTTTTCAAAAGACACAAACTAACCCTTAAACAAGTTCAAGACCAAAAGACACAACCCTAAACCATAAAGACAACCCTAAACAGTACCATCCCCTTTGCAAGTCCTTGTGTTATGTCCCACATGTCCACACTTGCCACATTTTCCCTTGGTGTGTTTCTTGGACAGCCTTCCACTGTGAGTCATTTCCTCCACTTCTAATGCAGACCTTTTCCTTGCTTTCTTGGGTCTGCCCACCTGCTTATGATGATTTAGTGGTGTAAGGGTGGTAGGAACTTGAGATTTGACCCATAAAGACCTTCCGTTGATAGGGTTAACCTTGTAAGCATAAACCTGCTTCCACCTAGCCATTGTGTAGATGGGATTACACCAACTCTCTAATGAACCCACCCTTCTACCATTAGTAGCCATGTTCCATATTGCTGCAACAGCATGCCTACATGGCATTCCTGTAAATTAAATGGATTAGTACAGGTCCTCTCAGCCAAATTAGTAGTACACACCAAACTAGTAAACAATACAACAAAAGTACCTGTGATCTCCCAAGCTCTGCAAGCACATGTCCTCTTAGCCAAATCCACAACCCTTGCATGATTTGGTTTACCACTTACTGAAAATATATCCCCTCCATTCCACTGTACATGATAAAATGCAGCATCTTTTTTTATTGTCTCCAGCTTTAGGGCAGCAAAGGGTGTAAGCAGGCCTTCACTTTTCTCTATAACCTTCAAAACTGTGACAATTCTTCTCATCAAGTACTCTCTGATGTATTCAAGGGCAGAAATAATGGGCTTGTCTCTACCATCCAAGATCTTGCCATTATAAACCTCACACATGTTGTTCAATAACACATCAGATATTGCCCTGCCTATGGACAGTTAGAACAGTTTGGTCACTAACACTTCTAGATAATATATTATGCAAGACAGTAAGAACAGTTTACAACATACCAGAGAAATATGACCTAGACCAATGCAGTGGTGGGATTTTGGACAACCATAGGTGGGCCTCCTTGTTGAATGCCTTCAGTTCATCCATTGCAATCTGAAATTCAGGAACAGTTGTTGCACATGCACACTTCCAAAGCATGTCCTTGTACAGATTCCCTCTAAAAGTGACTTTCATATTCTCATGAATATGTCTCAAACAGTATATGTGTTCAGCATTGGGATATAACCTGTTAACAGCTTGAAGTATACCCTGTTCAATTCAAGAAGTTAGTATATGAGTTGATACAAATGCAAAGTATACAACATTACTAAACATGCCTTCTGTCTATCAGATACAAATGTGAAGTTTGAGTTTCTGTGCAGATCCAGATCTTCTCCTAATAGTTCTAGAAACCAAGTCCAGGAGTTGATGTTTTCAGCCTCTACAATTGCATAGCATACAGGGTATATTCCATTGTTAGGGTCTATACCCACAGCACTGAGTATTTGACCTGGGAATGGTCCCTTCATGAATGCACCATCCAGACCCAACAGATCCCTCCCAATGGCCTTAAAACCCTGTTTTAAGGCACCCAAACATACATATATCCTTTTAAACTTTCTAGTTGTTTCCCTATGATCAGAAGGTGGTTCAACCTCTAACCTAACAGTAGAACCTGGATTCTTATCTTTCAGCTCAAGAATGTAGTCTCTTAGCAAAGCATACTGTGAGATGTAGTCTCCTTCAACATGTTTCTTTGCTTTTGTCTTTGCCCTGTATGCCTTCTGCTTAGAAACACCAATTGAATATCTTCTCTGGAACTGTTCTTGCACAGCAGTAACTGGAATATTAGGATTTTCTTCAATTTGTTCTATCATCTGTTCAGACAAGTAGGTGTATGTGTGATGTGTGTAAAATGCAACATATAAATTACATCAAATGAGGCATAAAACTAACCCTTTTTAAGTACTAATATTGGAAAAAGAGTGTTTTTGTCTTCCTTTTGTATTTTCAGGATTAAATGAGCTCAAAAACACAAAAGAAGCAAAAAGACAGCTAAATCCAACATAAATACAAGGAAAGGAACATTAGTGGACTGCCCGACCCCTCAACGGCATCTTCCCAAGCAAAATAGAGAAGGCAGAACACTGAACACGCCCCGTGCTCAGCCAGCACGGGGCCGTGCCCAAGAAGCAGCAGAAAAGACAAACCTATAGAAGCTTCTATTGCCCACCACGGGCCGTGCCCAGCGGACACGAGGGTGTGTCGAAAGTACAGCAGGCGCATTAATTGTAATTGCGAATTACAATTAATGAGGAGAGAGAGTGTCAGACAGGCACGGGGCCGTGCCCAGCTCTCTGTTCAGCCTATAAATAGGAGTGCTTGGATTCATTTCATCTCATCCCTTGGCACACCACCTCTCTCACACTTCATCCACCACCCACCACCATCACAACACCATCATCCACCACCATCATCCATTGTCCATCGTAGAGTGTGTGAGTCGTCTCGGGATCCAAGATTGATCGTAAGAGTTCTTGACAATCAAGGCCATGTTTGCCTAAGTCTCTTACATCACTTGGTGAAGACAAAGTGTCTAGTATAATACTTTTTATTTCTAATCTTTTGCACTTTTTATTTGGTTTTGTATTAATGACTTTAATAACTAGTTACTTATGTTGAAGGTGATCTTTCCTTATCGTTTGTCCGTGGTGTCTTGGCATTATTTTACTGTCTATATAAAATAAAGGATTTTCACCATTCATATCTCCACGGTCTATATGGAGGTATGTTGGCTACCTGGTCGGGGGTTAAGGGAACGGTTTGGTAAAGGTCTTGCCATTGTTCAGCGTTTAGAGGTCCTGCAATGGACCTGGGTCAAATTTAGTAGGACCTCCTTCAATGCTTCACGGTATTGGATGGCGGGGGTCCAAACTCTTTGATCCCCTCATAAGTTAACTACTATTAATACTATAACCCGGCTATTTAGGACTGTATCCCTGCTGACTCAGACTACTTAGCCGAGGGTAACGTCACCGCCAAAAGCGGGGCCTACCACAATATTGCATTAATAACTTAATTCATTATCTTCCAATAATCCACCCTTTTAGGATTGTATCCTTGCTGACTCAAACTACTGGGGTGAGGGTAACGTCACCTTCAAAAGAGGGGCCTACTACAATAACTAAGATAATCTCTTAACTATGTGCAAAAGTGCGGAAATAATCAAAGGTTATACTAGATACGAGTCGGAACCAAGTGATTCATCTTTTCTATCTGTTTTTATTTTATTTTTATTTTTCAGCATTTTTAGTTAGTTTTTATCTTTTCTTAGTTTAAAACATTTTTCTAACCTTTTATTTTGATTAGACGTTGAGGATAAACCGGTACTAAAAGCTCTTGTGTCCTTGGACGACCTCGGTATCTTACCAACGCTATACTACGCTCAACGATGGGTGCACTTGCCCATATGTGTGTTTAGTGTTAGTAAAATATCATGTTTTATAAATTTAAAACTTGGCTAAAATAAGTGTTAAAAAGGGCTTAAAATATACACCTAATATATATAACACTTCGCACGCATCACTGTGCAAACCCTAATTTTTCTAGATTGACAGCATTTATGTTCACTTATGTATGTTTTGACCATCCAAGATTCAGTACCACTAACTTTAGATATTAACAAAGCCCAAGGACATAAATATTCCTCAGGTTTTGTCTTCTTCCCCCTTCCACCAACATTTACCACTTCAGCCCCTTCCTTGTCTTTGTTGTTCACATCAGCCCCCTCCTTGTTTTTTTTTGTTTACTTTAGAACCCCTGATATTACCTTTTCCTTTACCTTTCACATCTGCCACCTTTTGTTTCCCTTTTCCTTTACCTTGCACATCTGCCACCTTTTGTTTCCCTTTTCCTTTACCTTGCACATCTGCCACCTTTTGTTTCCCTCTTCTGCTTCTTTGAGTATCAATATGGACACCATTATCATCAACCTCAAAATCTGGTAGCATGCCATGACAAACTGCCCTTACCCTTGAATTATCATCCTTCACAATCTTAACACACCTCCTATTTTCAACAGCATACTTGTTAATCAACCTCTTGCCTTCTTGTTTGGTACTAAATACCTGGCCTAAGTAAAAATTTGCCAAGTTTTCATGTTCCTTTCTAATGGTTCTTAGGTGGTGTCTCCTAATGCTAGTCTCAATATCATCAGAATCTGAGCCACTTGGAAACTTATCATTGTCTAACACTTCATCTCCCAAATCTATATCTTGATGATTGCCTGCCATGTTGTCTTCTATTTCTAAATCAATGTTCAACCTTTAATCTGTCATATCAACCTCAGGATCTACCATGGCATTATCCTCATCAACAATAAAATCACTATCACTATCATTCTCTTCACTGCCTTCATCTTCTTGATCCTCTTCTTCCTGATCATGCACACTATCCTGGGAAACCTCCTGATCATGCACACTATCCTGGGCAACCTCCTGATCATGCACACTATCCTGGGCAACCTCCTGATCTTGCACATTATTCTGGGCAACCTTCTGATCTTGCACCTTATCCTGGGCAACCTCATGTTCCTGATCTTGCAAATTATCTTGATGTTCCTGATCATGCACATTTTCTTGATGTTGCTGATCATGCACATTATCCTCCTGGAAATCATCGAAATCAAAGTCACCAATATCAGCTTCTTCCAGCACACTACTTGACTGCCCAAACACACTTGACTGCCCAAACACACTTGACTGTCCACCTACACTACTTGACTGCCCCAACACACTTGACTGCCCAAACACAATTGACTGTTCACCTACACTACTTGACTGCCCCAACACACTAGAATGGTTGCCTACACTTTTAAAGACTATTGATGCTGGGACAAGAGCATAAGGTCCAGGATCATCTATCTCTTCTATAGTAAGAGGGTTCTGAGGTTTTAGTGGTGGGTTGAAATAATCCTTTATGTCACTTAACCCATGCGTGGTATACAACTCGATCAGCTTATGCTCTTCAACATGTGCAGAAAACCTTAAAACATCACTGTTAGTGCCTAACTCCTCAATACCATTATCCATATCTTTTTTAGGGTTAAGATAATGGTATATTATAACATCATTCAGAGAATAACCTAACTCATTAATCATTAAGGACACCTCGTGGACAGAGAACAAATCGATATCAATTAGGTCAACGTAGTTAATCCTACCTCCAATATAAGTGCGACCAGGAGGATGTGTTAACCTACCACCATGATGAATCCGAAAGGAGAAAAGATTAGGGAATCTGTCTGCATTATTCAACAATTTCGAACTTGATCAGTAACATAATGTAGAAAATTATAAGTTTATAGAAAGAAATCTAGGATTCATTACCGTATAGCTGCATCACTTGATCATGATCAAGTCCTTCTCGTATGTACCAAGTCTCCGATTGAGACATGGTTCTGCTTCGTCGTTGAAATCGTCTTTGCAATCGGTGAAGAAACCTAAGGGACGAGTTGAGCAATTGGGGGAACAATGGTGGGTGAAATTGGGGTTTAGGGTTTTTATAAGATATGGACTGTAATTGGTAGGTGGTAGGTGAAATGACATTAATGCCCTCGTGTGCTTCTCACATGACCTGACTTAACTGGGAAAACAAACAAGGTTTAGGGTAAAGGACATAACCTGAATGGTTTTTCAAACATTAAGTATGTTTTCTGAGCTTATTAAAGACAAAGGACATACTTTGATATATTAGACATACATAAAGGACGAACTTTGAAATTTACTCTTTGCCCAATTATATACTTTGCAATGTCACTATCCTTGCCACAAACGGTTTGCACACATTTTTTACATAATATTTATAAATATACTTTACTAGAATTAAAGGAACTTAAAAACCCACAAACGTTTTGCACACATTTTTTACATAAGGCCGTGGGGTATGGGGCGGGGGTTTGGGCGTGGGTTGGGGTAAAACGCCCAAGTCACCACCCCGGGTGGGCTTGGGTTGGGGCGTGGCCCCTTGGGGCTTGGCTTTCAAGCCGGGCGTGGGGCGGGGGAGCAAGGTGAGTTGGCGGATTGTGATTGGCCCATTAAAAGTAGCCGTTGGGGGCTACTTTTTAAAAAAAAAATTTCCTTTATAAATACTTACCACATTTAACATTTTTTTCACACAATATCAAAACATAAAACACATTATTGCCATGAGTTCTTCAAGTTATAGTGAATCGTCATCATCGTCTGACGATGGTGCGGAAATATTTCTACAAACGATAGATTCACTCGTAACGTAACAGACGAAGATAAAGATAAAGCGACAGACGAAGATAAAGTGAATCGTCATCATCGTCTGACCCCCAACAAGGTATAGTGAATCGTCATCATCGTCTGACCCCCAACAAGGTAACGTAACAGACGAAGATAAAGCGACAAATGAATTTTTAATAAAGTCAAGGGATATACATCAGAACCTTCGAGCTGATTTGGTGGAACATGTTTCAACGATTCCTGGGTTCGAAACAGACGAAGACGACGAAGAATGACTGTTTTTTATTTTGATGTATTTTAAAAAAAAATTATTATGTATGTTTATGTATTTAAAAAAAAATTAAGTATGTTTATTTTTTATTTAGTTATAAATAAAAATATATATAAAAAAACTGTTGATGTGGCTAGGCCACGCCGCCCAGCCACGCCCAACCCAAGCCCCACCATACCGCTAAATAACTTGGCTTTGGGTTTTTAATTTTTAAGATCCACGTGTCACCAAATGCCCAACCCAAGCCCCAACCCAAGCCCCACCATACCCCATGGTCTAATATTTATAACTATACTTTACTAGAATTAAAGGAACTTAAAAACTAATTTTTAACGCCTAATAGTTCCAACTCGAGCCGACCCGTTTGAATGTCAGTTTCATTTGAATATATTTTCACCACTCGAACAGTGGCGGATCTAGGATTCCGAGCAAGGGGTAACGTGGTATAAATAAGCCGTAACGAAATCGAAAAAACGTCAAATTTTTCCAAAATTTACACTAATTTTTCCAAATTTTTTCCGACCAAGGGGTAGCGGGGGTTACCCCTACCAAAGAGGTAGGTCCGCCCCTGCACTCGAAGTACTTGAGTTTCAAGAAACACTATTTTTTCAAATAACAAACTAACCTACTCCTAAATACTTACATACCCACACTTTGCAAGATTTGAACCCTTCACCTCTAGGTTAGATGAAAGACACCTTACCACCATACCATGTGTCGTCTTCATATCTATTCTCACCATTTTTCCTTGCATATTTCTCTTATTAAATACACCTCTTTTTTGATAACGATATATTTCTAAAAGAAATACTAATTCTAATACTAAAACACTTTTACTGTAAATTATCTTTTATTTTAAAAATATGAAATATGAAATCTAATTATATAAGTTTTGTTTTTAATCAAACTAATTTAGGTTTTAATGGCATTTTGAGTATGCCACATTTGCTTAACACACACTTTAAGGGGCATTTCATTTTTATGCCACTAATTTATATTTATTGTGACACTTTGTGTATGCCACTGATAATTTCAAGCAATTAGTTAGATGAATTTAATATATTAAGTTAAATAATTGTTAAGGTTAATTAATAATAATTATAGTTATGAGTTACTATTCATTAGGTTTTCATAGGTAATATATAGGTAATTTAGGTTTTAATGGCACTTTGAGTATGCCAAATTTGCTTAACACACACTTTAAGGGGCATTTCATTTTTATGCCACTATTGTGACACTTTGTGTATGCCACTGATAATTTCAAGCAATTAGTTAGATGAAATTAATATATTAAGTTAAATAATTGTTAAGGTTAATTAATAATAATTATAGTTATGAGTTACTATTCATTAGGTTTTCTTTTTAATATATATAGGTAAAGGTAATTAATAATAATTATAGTTATGAGTTACTATTCATTAGGTTTTTTTTTAATATATAGGTAATATATAGGTAATTATAGTTATGAGTTACTATTCATTAGGTTTTCTTTTTAATATGTAGGTAATATATAGATAATACTAAATGAGAATAAAAGTACATTAGATAGTAGTTGTATTTTCGAAACTTAATTGTTTATTAATTTTTATATATTTTTGACTTTTTTTAATTCGTTAGTATATGTAATTCATTTTTCCATCTATAAAATGATATTGAAACATTTTTTTAAACTTTGACATTCTTGTATTAGGCTATCGCACTTTCCAAATTGGAGAGCCCCACTGCCCCGTTCCCGCCAGACTATGTTGTCTTAATCGGGCACACACTGGCTTCAGAGTTTGGCTTGGGCATTCCCCGGGAAACCATATCATCGGCTGCCACTTGACAGTCATTGTGTCACTACAAGAGCAGAACTATCTGGCATAACACACGGTGAGACGAAAACGCGGGGAGGCTCAGGATAGAGCCTGACACCTCTGTATGGAGGCTAAACTCTGTCTATCATTGCCTAATCCACCAAATTGACGTAAGGATTTAACTTGAATCTCAATTGAATAACTCAAGTCTCCCTATCACTAACCCACAAATCTTGTATTCAAACCTAGTTTACTTAATAATTCACTCCCACTTTAAACTAATAATTTAAAGTACTCATTAAAATACATAAAGGAGTCAAGTTAAAAAGCTTATAATCAATCATCTAAATTATAATGATCACTTTTCAAACACCCCCACATTACATCTTATCTTTTCATGTCATGCGGGCTTTTAAACATTGTACCAACTCAGTTTCCGACAATCATTTCGACAAATTAACAAACACCCATGATGCATGTTCACTTCAACATGCATGTTTCCATCATCACACACACATACTATGTGAAACCAAACCCATTTAACAACCACTTCAAACCATACCACACATGCAATGTTCCAACAAAAACATGCATTTGCCTATGAGAATGAGGAAGAATGCCAACAAAGAACATCCAGTTGACCTCACAGGGCGTCGGGTCCTTCGATCACTAGGCGGAAAAGACAAGCACAGCAAGATCTACACGTCGAAAGGGTCAAGAGACCGACGCATTCGGCTATCAGCCAACACTGCGATTCAGTTCTATGACGTGCAGGACCGGTTGGGCTTTGATCGACCCAGTAACGCCATTGATTGGCTCATGAAGGAAGCGAAAGCCGCCATTGATGTGTTGAATGGTGATCAGTATCATCATTTTCACGACTTGCTCATTCCGGATGCAACGAATTCTATTTTCAACGTCTCAGCGGCATTTCATCGAACACCTGGTGTCCCGGTCCAGCAGAACTTGAACCAGGATCAAGTTTATGGGTTTAATAAGTCCCAATTTGTGGGTAATCCGATTCATTGGAACCCTGATTATAATGAATCAGAAGGGTTTGAATTTGTTAACAGGGAACCCCTTCAGTCCAGTTTTCACACTCAAGTTGCTGATGATGTTAACAATAATGAAAGTTATGGGTTATTGGGTGTTTCTTTTGACCCAGAAATTCAAGTTCAAGAAGCGGTAATGATTAATTAATTCTTTGATAGATTGTTATGAACTTGTTTATAAAGATTAAGGTGGTTTGTTTTTTTTTTATTTTTATTTCAGGAGGTTGAATTGAAAGAAGATGACCGGAGATATGATCAAGGTTATATGTTCTAAGGATTAGTAGGTTTGTAAAACTAATTGTTGTTGATGGTGTTGATGGAAGAAGTTATTTAGATGCTAATAAATTAATATTATATATTTGAGTATGTTTACATACTAGTTTGTATCAATTTTGGTATTTTTGTGTTTACAATGGTTTGGGTTATGCCTCTTTGGTATGTAGTATGTACGGATGTACGAATACCAAAGGGTTTGTAGCGTAGAAATGTAGTAAGGTGTTGTTTGTCCTTACCCCACATCGTTTAGTGGGTGTGTGAGTTTGTTGTTCTAAAAAAAGTAAATTTAGTGGACAATGGTGTAAGATTTAGGAGTAAATTTAGTGGGTGTGTGAGTTTGTTGTTCTAAAAAAAGTATGTACGGTTGACGTTGGTTTGGGGTTCGCAATTGTTTGAGTCGATCGTTTAGGTTCGAAATTTAATTTTGTTTCAATTGATGGTTAGATGGTTTGTAACTAGATTCTCTAAACAATCTAAATACTCTTCTCGCTGGCTGACCGGATAACTGTGGAAAATTGTCGTGCATGAATCATGATTGAGCCAAGCTCCCATGAATGGATAAATGAAACAACTGTATAATCAAGCTTATCATGTAGGTAATAAACACTAAGGGTGAGAGGGGCACTCCTCTAAGACGGGAGTGACCTCTCTTATACACCCAATCAGCACGCGCCACGTCAACTCCCCTCTTAAGTCCCCATTTTGCACTCAAACGTTGGCATCACTCCACTCACACAATTATTTTTTTATAAAAAAAAGAAGAAAAAATATAATTGGTGGAAAAATGGTGGACCCACGTTGACAACCAATCACTCATTCTCTCTCTCCTCTCTCTCAATCGGTGACCACTCACCGAGCCAAGCCATCCCCACGCGGTAAAGTTTGGATGGCGGCGGTGTTCCCGCTCGGGGACTTCACTCACCGCATGGGGTCACCGCATGCCCGAACACCCTAAACATAATGTAATCAAATAAGTTTGATCGTATAAATTCCTTATATGTATTAATTCATAACAATATTTGCAACAGTAATTTTTTTTTTGTTTTATTATAGTTATGTCTTTTATGTTTTTCTTTTTTCATATATAAACTTTAAGATTATATTTATGTAACAAAACTTTGGCTTTGTTATAATTTTGTAATAAAAATTAAATTAGTTTAGTTTTTTATAATAGTTTTGTTTTACGTTTTCTCTTAGGTTTGTTGTTGTTTGGTTGCTACATAGCACGATGTGTAAGATTAAATATATTATGTTTAATATTTAATCTAATGGCCATTATAATCATTTACATAATATAGATCAAAATATATAACAACCTATTAAATAATTAGTTGGTAATTGTTGATGGACTATATTACCCTTATTAACTAATTAGGTTTCCTCCTGGGTGCTTATATAAGGAGACTTATGTGGAGGTTAAAGGGTTACACAGTTACACAATTAGACATACCCTATAATCACAACATCATCATCATCGACCTCCTCTCCAATAACCGATTACCCTTTTCGGTTTAATCATCACCATCATCAGTTAGCACCATAAGGAGGAACCAGATCACCTTAACAAAGATGTCGAACTCCATGGCTTCTTCCATCACTGGATTCTCCTCTGCACTGTCTGCGGTGACAGGTATGTTTTCATGTTTTCCATTATGTTTAGAACAGAACTGATCCAACATGTGGTATCAGAGCATATGTTGATTAGTCGGTTCTGTTTTGCATCCATAAATCTGGGATAGAAATCTGGAAAACGAAATTTTGATAACTTAATAAAACCAAAAGCCAGTTTCGAGTCATAAAGGACGACCCGAGATCATTGTTTCGGAAAAAGATTAATTATATGTTCACTCAAAATCAACTGGATTATGTTTATGACCGAAATCTGTTTAGAAAAGTCTTAAAATTCAGGTTTCGGGTTCCAGAATTTATGTTTTAATTTTTAGGGTTCATCATGTTCTTAGGAAAATTCGAAAATTCCTTTATGTTTTGGAATGCATGGAAGGATGCTCTCATGCTTACTCTTGGGCTGCTGGATTTCGATTATGCCTTAAGAGAGAATAAGCCAGCGAACCTTACTACTCAAAGTACTGCTGCTGAGCAGTTGACTCATGAAAAGTGGACTAGGTGTAACCGCATGTCTCTCATGTTTATGAAGCAGTCCATCAGCAATGCAATCAGAGGAGCTATTCCTGATTCTGAAGATGCTAAAACCTACTTGGCTTCTGTGGAGGCGCAGTTCAAGGGGACGTCTAAAGCACACGCTAGTACTCTTATTCTCAAGCTGGTGACAACTAAGTATGATGGGAGGAGCGGCATTCGCGAGCACATCATGATGATGAATGACATGGCCAATAAGCTGAAGGGGCTGGAAATGGAAATCAGTGATGGTTTCCTCGTTAATACCAATTGAGCACAAAGTGACAAAACAATTGTCCCCTACAAAAAAAAACTCCAATATATAAACATGGTACATTTTTTTGAACATCAAACTAACACACTCCCAAATAATTCTATTAGCTAGTTATACATGCACCTTGCAAGATTTGAATCTTCCCCAACTTAAATAGAGAATAGACACCTTACTACCAAACCACTAAGTCATGAGTTATAAAAAAGGTACATAATTAGCTACCTATGTACCGGGTTTGAGATGTTGTGTAGTGAATGAAACAAATTAATCTATGAGTAGTACATAAAAGTACAAAATAGAGACGTTGTTGTCTAATCACACTGCCTCGAATGATTTCACCATATATGCTTAATGATGCACTTCTTGGACCACACATATGAGGCTTGCTTAGATATGAAAAATAAGTGAAGTCACATACAATTACTTTATATCACAATCATAGAGGTCTCATATAATTTTAATTCTATCATGTCGCAACCCTCGATCCCACATCCCCGGGAACGGGCGGCCGCGAGCCAGTTTCGGTGGTATCTTGTATTGTCAAATTTGGCAGCGGAAATTTTTCATCAGGACCATAGTTAGGAAATATTAATCAGAGTAAAATACCACTTTTTCATAACATTAAACCAATGGGTTAAAACCCAAGTTCGTAGTACACACTTTTTCATAGGAATAAATCCTATTTTTTTAATAAAAACATCTATTTTATTTTATACGCCCCGCTTGCGGTATGCACATATAATGTATATATGTGTGGGCGCTCGGGGGGCAAAAGCAAAAGTGCACTAATTTTTAACGTTATTTTACTAATTTCGTGAAAATAACGTTAAAAGAGGGGATGGTTAATCATGCATCATGTGGTGGCGTTGATAGCCGAAAGACAAGGGGGTACATGCACCAATTGGCGTTTGTCTCAATTGCTGAGTGTTATGTGCCTTATGTCCAAGGCTTGATGCAAAACCACAATCGAGCCGGGGGTCTCATTGGAAGCAGCCTCTCTATTCCTACGGGGTAGAGGTAAGGCTGTCTACATCCCACCCTCCTCAGACCCTACCTTAGCTTTTGCTATTGGTGGGATATACTGAGTACGATGATGATGATGATGATGATCTATTTTATTTTAGGTAACTTTATTGCCACTTTTCCAAACCTTCAGTGCTGTCCAGCTGGCTTCTATTTGGCTTTCACAGTTTGTTACCTGAAACGCGTTTTAAAAACATTTTTCAGTGGGAAATACTGGTGAGTGAATCCCAGTTTAATCAAGTTTAAGTAAAAATCCCAGTGTACAGTATTGAGGGCGATCCCACAATTATATTTGTTTTCAAGACATCACAATTAACATCCATGGTACTATCGAACCCGACTTGTGGAAATGTTACTCCTTGACCAGGTGGTAACAAATTTTGTATACAAAACCCCAACATACTCATCATAATTGTATTCTTACAAATACTCAATAACTGTTATTCGCATGGAAAAGTATTTAAGGTTTTGTAAAACAGTTAACAAAAAGGTTTACAAAAAGTGGATTAACTCACATTGTTGTCTTAGATTTTCCGTAAAGATTTCCTGGTGATAATCTATAATTTACACAAATGCACACGCGTTAGTATAATAACCCATTTTAACATTAGTAATACCCTCCCCGAGACGGCATTCCAACGACTACGTCGGGAAGAACCATGACAGCCGTTACGGAACCCTAGATCAATCGGGCAGCGTATCTAATACGTATCCAGGGGTTATAATACTTACAACGGAGCAGAACTTCGCTATTTAGGGGGTATAATACCCGCTTATAAAGCCTATTATACTGATTTTGAGATTGAGAAAAGAAAATGGGACGAACAGACTGAAGATCCGATGCATTCTATTTATAGTTGCTGAGTTTGGCTTTGCCGCGGCCCGCGTAACACATGGGCAGGGCTTACGCGGCCCGTGTTGACTCCAGGTCAACGTGTAGCCCATCCGGATCACTATGTAGGCTCGACATGTGTTGGGCCACGTGGCCGCACCGGGCTGCGCCACATTTTGGGCCTCACGCGGCCCGCGTAAGTGTTAAGGTTAGCTTACGCGGCCCGCCTACACTTAAAAATCAACGAATTCAGGTTTTAACCTTTAAACCGCCCGCGTAAGGGTTGAGGTGGGGTCTACGCGGCCCGCCTCAGCCCAAAATTTCAATTTTTAATTATTTTTAATACTAGTTAATGTATTTGAGGCCCGTTTTCGCGTATGGGGTGTATTTTGGGACATATTGGGATATTTTAAAATATATTAGGGTGTCGGAAAATATTCGAGGGTGTCGGTTTTAAATTGAGAGTTGTTACATCCTCCCCACCTTGTTTTAGAGCTCGTCCTCGAGATCTATTGGAACAAGTGTGGATATTTCTTTTGCATTTCAGATTCCAGCTCCCATGTGTACTCAGGTCCTCTTTTGGAGTCCCACTTCACTTTGACCAGAACTAGTCTCTTATGCTTGAGGTTTTTGACTTTTCTGTCGTCAATCTGTGGAGGTCTTTCTACCAACTTGAGTTGTTCATTTACCTCTATATCCTTAAGAGGTACTATTAACGATTCATCAGCTAAGCATTTCTTGAGATTAGATACATGAAACACATCATGTATTCCTGCCATTTCCTCTGGCAGTTGTAGCTGATAGGCTACAGGTCCTATTTTTCTAATAATCTCAAAAGGTCCAACATACCTGGGACTTAGCTTTCCTCTTTTGATGAATCTTACTATTCATTTCCAAGGAGAGACTTTCAACAATACTTTATCTCCTACTTGAAATTCCAATGGTTTGCGTCGGTTATCGGCATAGCTCTTCTGTCGATCACGTGCTGCTTTTAGTCGTTCCTTGACTTGAATGATCTTGTCGGTTGTTTCTTGCACTATTTCAGGTCCAGATAGTTGTTTTTCCCCAATTTCTGCCCAACAGACTGGGGTTCGGCACTTTCGTCCATAAAGTGCTTCGAATGGTGCAGCATTTATACTTGTGTGATAACTATTATTATAAGAAAATTCTATTAAAGGTAAGTGATCGTCCCAATTACCTCCGAAATCAATTACACAAGCTCTAAGCATGTCCTCCATTGTTTGGATTGTCCTTTCGCTTTGTCCGTCTGTTTGAGGATGATAAGCTTTGCTCAGATTTAACTTGGTTCCCATGGCCTTTTGGAAACTTGACCAAAAATGAGAGGTAAATCGGCTATCCATATCAGAAACGATTGATAAAGGAATTCCATGTAATGAAACAATTTCATTTACATACAATTTGACTAATTGTTCCATACTGAAAGTTTCCTTCATTGGTAGGAAATGAGCTGACTTGGTTAGCCTATCTACAATCGCCCATATTGTATCATTACATTTCTTTGTTTTAGGTAATTTAGTAACAAAATCCATTGTTATTAATTCCCATTTCCACACTGGCATTTCTAAATGTTGTAACAAACCTGTGGGTTTCTGGTGTTCAGCTTTAACTTGTGAACAAGTTAAACATTTAGAAACATAGGCTGCTATGTCCTTTTTCATTCCTATTGTCACACCCCGATATTTCCACGTATTACTGGTGGGCCCGGTGGGGAGTATCGTGACGTAGTTGATATCATCATAGTCAAACAATATAAATTATAAATGCACAGCGGAAGCAAAAGGTATGAATCACATTACAACCGAATAAATAGTAATATCAAAGTATCACAACGGGCTGTAAAGGATCCACAGGCGGATCAAAATATAAATAAGATCATTGTTCAGCAGACTTTAACACCTAGAGCTTGCAAGACTTGATTATTGATGTCTGGAGTAGCCAGCCTATTTCGTATAGTACCTGCACTTAACCTTTTAGGAAAATACGTCAGTTTACACTGGTAAATACAATTAACTGACTCATTTTGAAAAGAGTTTAAGAAAATTAGTTTGAATGCACATGACACAAAATATCTTTTATAACTTGGGATAATTATTTAAAAATAAACTTGTATACAGTTTTACATGTTTGTCGTCCATTTAGGACCCGGTTAGAAGAGCCGGTTTAATAAGATTAATAGACACACCACTTGGTATAATACCCACAAGAAGATACCCTTCTTCTGGACTACCTTTTTACATACGCATCTGTCAGGTGTATGCCTACACCCCGTGCTTAAGTCGTGGCCATTTCTAATGAATGAGCCGAGGATATCCAGGACACGGTCATTAACCTCCCAAAGGCATTGCATCAAACAAGACAGATTAAAACGAGTTATGCATATTTTTAATCAATAACTTATTGTACGACTTCATACCCGACCAAGCGGTATTATAATACCGTACCCCAAGCCCGTATAGGGAAAATAAGTTAAAAGTATTTACCTGAGCAAAGTATAAATCACAACAGCAAGTGCACATAGCTTTTACTGGGCTCCTAATCTGGAACGAAGGTTTTTAATAACCTATTAGATTCCTAACGGGTCTTAATTAAGCTTAGACTTGGACCGGTTAGTTTTCAAGAGGAAGACACGGTTCAGAGTGTGGTTTTGACCCGACAAGCTTGTATTCTTGTTTAATATGGGTAACTTAAACACATTCTGAATTTTGAGATAAAAATGATAAGGTTTGACCCGTTTCGGCTAATTTATGCAAACTAGTTACATAAACCGAACCGAACGCGCAAGAAGCGTAACGGGTAACCATATGAGTCATGAATGGGTTTCCTAAGTTAATATGCTTCAAATATGTTGTGATATCAGTAGGATACCTTCCATTATGCCCAAAACGAGTTTAATCTCAAATTAAGCCCCGTAGGGGTATTTTGGTCATTTTAAAGATTATAAAAGAGGTTTATTAAAATTCTGAGATTCGGGTCTGAAATAATCAATAAAACAACTTATTTAATAGGTTATATTAGTTGGTGATAAGTCTTATATGACAAAATGGTTTTAACCCATACTATGTGTTTAATACGCGTAAAAAGTCGTTTTAAGCGATTTCCGGGTTATAACAGGAAATCTGAGTTTTCTGATCAGGTTATAGAGTTCAAAATACTTCATTTATCATATAAAATCAGTGGCCAAATATTTGGTATCAAATTGTTATGCAAAGCTCATTTTATAAGCAAAAAGGGTATAATCGGTTGTAACCGAATCAAGGCGATAATCCTATGTTATGATCAGTTCAAAAATAACTAAAAATCTTCAAAAATCCCAAAATATTATATTACATCAGTGGGTAAAAGGATTGGTGTCAAAAATTAGGGTTAGATAGGCTTTACGCTAATTATGTCGTTTAATTAATAAAAAGCTTTTTAAGTACGCTATTGAGCATAACTCCTAATCTAGACCTCCAACTGATGTGAAATTTTTGGGACATCTTTATAAATCAGTAACAAAGATTATTGTCCTCTCACATTTCCAAAAATCTTGTTTTATGGTCAAAAGGGCATTATGGTCAACATTAAGCAATTAACGAAAACGTGTAAATGAATCGGACAATCAACGAGCCAAACACAGAGGGTTATACTATCATATAAGCTGGTCCTAATGAAGCTCTTAGGCATTTCTAAATCATGCTACTACGGGTCAGAACTGAAAGTCAAAGCAGTGGTCAATTTATGCGACTTTCGGCTCCGAACCGGTTCTAAACTGAAAATTGTCGGGTCGGACATGCTTAAACATGTTCTTGCAATGATTACCAAGTTATATGAGTGGTAAAACAGGTTACACGTCTTCTACATTGTTAATTATGCGTTAATTCAAAGATTTTAATTTTGTTGACTTTTTATAACCAACTTTGACCCGACAAATGACCTAGTTAGAGCGGGAATCAGAGGGTGCCCTTTTAAGGGTTTATTGCCCACATAATTACCAACTTATAACTACCTTAAGTTTGACTATTCACTGGACCATTAGTGATTAATCGATAAGTCAAACCTTAATTACGACAGTTTTACTTTAAGCTAAATAACTAAGCAAAACACGATTAAGGAAGGTTAAGGAAGCTTACCAAGGTCCAATGCACGACTAATGATGCTTAAGGAGTGGCCTTGAGCTCCAGAAATCTTCAGGAGTGAAGTTATGATTGAATGATCGAAAGTTGCAAACAAGGGCCCCTTATATAGTGAGTTTAATCTCACTAGATCATGCCAAACAAGTCTAGGATTGGTCCAAGATGCATACAAGTGTTCCCCTATGCCTAAAAACCAGTTGGGACAGCCCATGGTATGCAAAACAATCAATCTAAGTCGGTTAAACGGGCTGGACAGACACCTGTCATGTTTTTCTGTATCTGGGAGGCTGAGGCGGCCCGCGTAAGCCCTTGGGCAAGCCTTACGCTCCCCGTGTGAGGCCTGGTTTCAGGTTAACAAGTTTTCAATTATTGCATTTTTGGTCCCCGGTCCTCCTAAAAGTTGTTTTAACTTCTTGTATTGCACTTTGAGCCCTCTAACTTGATTTCTAAGGACTTCAAGACTTATACAAACTTTGTTAGGTCCTTGGTTAACTTTTGATCACCCAAAAAGTCATAAATTTCAACGTTGACGCTTTTAACCCCTCGTATACGAATTTTATCATAACTTTCTCATACGATAACGAAACTTGGTGAAATTTTTATCATGCATTCTAGTGAGCATAATTAATCGTTACAAAGCTTCGGGTTTGTTAAAAGGTTACTCAGAGGTATAATTTAAACATGTTGACACATTTAACCCCTGTAGTTTGTAATCTCTCACTTTCTTTCACAATTAGCTTCGCATGATCCATGAATCATTCGTTTAAGGGTTTGAACATCATGTAGGGTTGACGGGTGGTCCATAGGATAACCCTAAATGATGTTAAAAGACAAATTTATCCTTCACTTAATCACGTAATTATCTTGAATTAGATGACTACGGTTGCTTATGTTTCAGGTGCGGTTCGGGAGCTAAAAAGGGATAAAACGCAGCTTTGGACGGTTTGGAGAGGAAGGGGTCATGCGTGGGAGGAATGAAGAAACAAAACACACAAGTCAGGGTGCCACCGTAAATTACGGTGGCCACCGTAATTTACGGTGGCCCTGAAATTTGCATAATCTTCCACCGTAACTCAAACTCTTCCCACCGTAACACTTTGAAGACCACCGTAAATTACGGTGGTACCGTAATTTACGGTGGAGGCTGCAAGGAAATTCGTAACTGCCTCATTTAATCTGTTTTTGGGTGTCTTTTCACATTATCTCATCATTGGACGTTTCTCTGGCATCTTAGGGGCGATTTTGGCTGATTCTACTTGGTTGCAAACATTTGGTTTATGTTTTTGATTGGTATGAACATTAAACTTGTTGCTATGATGATTCACCAAGCTATGTGTGGCTAAACTTATGGTGATCATCCTAAATTGAAGGTTTGTCTATGACTTTTGTGTTTGGATTCGTATTTCTAGAATAGTAGACTTGCAATGTTTGTTTGTTTATTATGGTGTGTGAATGTTTGTTTGTAAATTGTTGATTGATGTTATGATCGTATTCTAAACCGTACATTCTTGGTGTCGCTAACAATCGAGATATCACGGGAGGGATTAGGGTTGGATATTAGTCAATTGGTTATCGGGTAACAACCTCGCGTTTTTATAATCCGAGTACTTAGTTCCCTTTTATCACGAACAAACAATCATACATGAATCATGTCTATGTGATTCTTTCTAGTGAATTTAAACACAATTGTCAAAAGCAAACCGGAAGTTTAGGATGGTCGCTTTCTCCTAATCTGCTTTACAACCAACCTTTGATTTGAAGTTATTTAGTTAATTTTAGTTTTAAAACCAAACAATCCAAATTATTGATCTTTACTTTCTGCGAATTAGGTTAATTTTAGTTAAAGTGCAAAGCTATAAAATCAACACATTTTCCTCATACTCCCTGAGTTCGATACCCATTTACCACTATCTATAGTTGTTATTTGGATTAAATTTTATTGTGACCACGACACCACGTCAAATTTTGGCGCCGTTGCCGGGGAGTTGTGCGCAACGTGTGTCAGTTTGTTAGTTTTGCTTTGTTATTTTCGGGTTTACACTGGTGTGTTTAGTGTGCAGGTTCTACAGGTGCATGCATACTAGAGGCTCTCACAAGTCGTCACCATTGTCATTTGATCCGGAGATCGAAAGAACACTAAGGCAAAACAGAGTTTTACTAAGAGAAAACAGAATCATTGGTTCACCTACTTCACCCATCACACCACGAAACATCATGCAAGAATCTCAAATACCACCCACAACGGGTCAAACGACCTCATCATTCATACCTACTTCCACACAACCATCACCAAACACCACTATACCTAACACCACTACAATTCCTACTCCACCTCATGATACTACACCATCCAATACCACACAACCGATTACTACTCAAGTTGAACCCAATCTTACCTTTAGCACTTCCTCCACAATACCACCATTTTCCCATTTCTTTCCTCCAACTACGGGTCAATCATCCTCTAACTACCCAATACCACCAAACTCAACAATTGTCCATGCTACTTCAACATTTAGACCATCGAACCAATCGGGTTTCCATTATTCCACTCTTCCCTTTGGACAGTCTTCGGGTATTCAAGGGGATGGATATGATGAAGGGTATGAAGATGAGTTTAGGGGGTATGAAGAGGAGGGTTTCTATTATGGGGGCGATGGAGGATACTTGGGACTTCAAGGAGGAGCGGGTCAACAAAGTCAACCGATTCAACAATTTCAAGATACGAGTAGATTACCGGTTGGGGTGCAACACATTAGACCACAAGGGCCACAATTGCAACGCCTTACACCGCTACAACAAGTGCGCCCTCAAAATACATAACCGCAATTTCAAAGACCGATTCAACAACAACCACCAATTCATCAATATCAATACCAACCACTATTTGCACCTCAAGGGCCTATGCAAATGGGTCAACCACGAGCACCATTGGGTGCCCCTCAAAGACATCATCGAGAAGTTGTACGGGGAATTGAAGCTCACTTCCGGCCTATTATCACCAACAATCCCTCGCCGGTAGTGATTCCTCATCATGCGGATGGAAGAACTTTTGAAGTAAGAACAACTGCCCTCCAAAGTCTACCAAAGTTCAAGGGGTTAGTAACGGAAGAACCCTATTTTCATTTAGAGACATATGACTCCATTTGCAACACTATTGGAGGTCAAGGGTTTTCTTCGGATGATGTCAAGTTGGTTCTCTTCCAATTTTCTTTGGAAGACAAGGCAAAGAGATGGTTTCACACTCTACCCTTCGCATCGATCTTTACATGGGCCGATATGCAACAAATATTCTTGGATGAATATTACACCTCTCAAAAGACTAATGATGCAAGGAGAGGTTTGAGAAGCTTCCAACAACAATCGAGGGAGATGTTTCATGAAGCCTTCGAAAGGTTTAATATGATGTTAAGGAATTGCCATCATCATGGGATCCAATTATGGGAGTTGTTGAATGCATTTCATGAAGGGTTGAGTTCAGAGGATGCATGGGATTTGATGTCAATCACCAACGGTACATTCGGTACGAATTATGAAAATGTTGATTGGGCATGTTTAGAACAAATGGCGGTGAATTCCAAGAGGAAGGCCCAATCTTCAAGAAGGGCAAGGCATGTGACACAAAGGCCGCAAGTGCATGGAGTAGAGAGTGGCAATGTTCAAACCACAAACCAAGTGTACAACGTGTGTACTAATTGCAATGAAATAGGCCACACGACGGAAGTTTGTGTAGTGGGGGTGGTTGATGAACAAGTAGAGGAAGTGAATGCAATTCAAGGAGGGGGTGGTAGAAATTTCAATTTGAACTCCAACACCTATCACCCCGGGTTATGAAACCATCCTAATTTCCGTTACGGGAACGCTGCGAACCAAGCTAACCAAAACTTTCAAGGAGCTCAAGGTAACTTTGTACCTCGCCAACAATACAATCAAGGCAACTATATAGGTGGAAACAATTATGGGTACCAAGGGCAATTTCAACAAACGGGTCAAAGTGGTTCGAGTCAACCTTCGTCAAGCGGGAATGAAGTCATGGATATGCTTCGGGCTATGCAACAAGATATGCAAAAACGGAACCAACTTGATGAAGTTCGAATGCAAAAGGATGAGGTTCGTGATAAGAGTATCCAATCGCTAACAACCCAAATGGGTCAATTGGCAACCGATGTGGCGGAATTGAAGAAAAGCAAGGGTCAACTTCCTAGCGACACCAAGGTAAATCCTTCACACGGTTCGTCACGAGGTAATGTTAATATTAGTCATGTTAGTGTTTTAAGAAGTGGAAAAGAATTTAAAGCCAATTTGTCACCCGAATTGGTTGAGTGGTAGTTGAGGATGTCACGGGTAATGAAAGTGACGATGATGAAGTTTCACCGGTTAAACCTAAAGAATCAAATGTTAACAAACCGGGATTGGGTGAAAATGAGAAGAATGAAAAAGTTGAGGGTGAACCGAGTCAAGTCCCGTTCCCATCGGCTTTACTTGACCAGGGTAGGAAAAATTTTATTGCATCAAGAGGTCCCCAAAAAGAAGAATTGTGGGACATGTTTAAACAAGTAAAGATTAATCTTCCACTACTTGATGCAATAAAACAAGTACCCGCTTATGCTAAATTTCTAAAGGAATTATGTACACAAAAGAGGCAACAAAAGAAAAAAATGCCTAAGCGGGTGGATTTAACCGGGCAAGTGAGTGCGGTTTTGAATGGGGAGCTTCCTCCTAAGCTCCAAGATCCGGGCACGCCATTAATTAACATTCAAGTTGGTAATTTTCAAATGGCGAAGGCGTTACTAGATCTTGGAGCCGGAGTTAGCATTTTACCGGGGGGCTTATATGACCAATATGATTTTGGTCCGTTAGCAAGGGTGGAGACAATGGTTGTTTTGGCCGATTTGTCTCATAAGTTACCCCGGGGGATGGTTCAAAATGTAATTGTTAAAATTGATGAGTTCTATTACCCGGTTGACTTTCTAGTCTTGGACTACTCGTCCGCGGACCCAAAACAACAACAAAACGTAATTTTGGGTCGGCCATTTTTTAGCACCGCACATGCCGTGATCGATTGTAGGTTTTGGTACAGTCGATATGAATTTTGGGAATCGAAAAATGCGTTTGAATCTTTTTACTAACAATTCTAATGCTAATGGTGTTGATGAGTGTTTCATGGCAGACATAGTTGACGGATGCAACCCGCATGAGTATGAAGAGGATGGTATGGATGTTTGCTTGTGTGATTTTTCTGAACAGGTACATGCTTATGCACTATGGGTTGAAGAGGAAAAATAGGATGCCATGGCCTTGAAAGAAGGTCGACCGCCATGGACTCACCAATTCGAAGGCTTACCGGTGGAAATTAGCTCGGGTACAAAACCATCATTAGAAGAACCACCGAGCTTGGAACTTAAAGACTTACCGAGCCATTTGAAGTATGCTTTCCTAGGGGATAATGACACTCTACCGGTCATTATTGCCTCTAATTTAGAGATGGCGCAAGAACAAGCCTTGTTGGAAGTTTTGAAAGAGAACAAGGGAGCTATTGGATGGACGATTTCCGATCTCAAAGGAATTAGTCCATCCATCGTCATGCACAAGATTATTACCACCGAAGATGCAAACCCGACAAGAGAAGCTTAAAGGCGATTGAATCCGAACCTAAGGGAGGTAGTAAAAAAGGAGGTAATTAAATGGTTGGATGCGGGAATCATCTATCCGATTTTGGATAGTGCTTGGGTAAGTCCTACCCAAGTTGTGCCAAAGAAGGCCAGCATTCAAGTAGTCAAAGATGAAAATGGTGAACAAATTGCCACCCAACCGGTCACCGGGTGGCGTGTATGTATTGACTACCGAAAATTGAATGCCGCCACTTCTAAGGACCATTTCCCGCTACCGTTTATTGACCAAATTATTGAAAAATTATCGGGTAAAAAATATTACTTCTTTTTAGACGGATATTCGGGTTACAATCATATAGCAATACACCCGGATGACCAACACAAGACCACCTTCACTTGTCCATATGGTACCTTTGCCTTCCGGCGAATGCCATTTGGCTTGTGCAATGCACCAGCAACTTTCCAACGATATATGATGAGTATTTTCTCAGACATGGTTGGAGAGTCGCTTGAAGTATTTATGGATGACTTTTCCATTTTTGGCACTAGTTTTGAATCTTGTCTCAACGAATTACAAAAAGTTTTAAAAAGGTGTGTTGAGAAAAATTTAGTGCTTAGTTGGGAGAAAATTCATTTCATGGTGCAAGAGGGAATTGTGTTAGGTTATGTGATTTCGGAAAGGGGAATGGAGGTGGATAAGGCAAAAATACGGGTAATAGCATCTTTGCCACCTCCGAAAAATGTTAAGGGTGTAAGATCATTTTTGGGACATGCGGGGTTCTATAGACGTTTCATAAAAGGTTTTAGTGTTATCACCAAACCTTTATGCAACTTGTTATTAAAAGATGTCCCATTTGATTTTACTATTGAGTGTATGCAAGCTTTCACTGTTTTGAAGGAACATTTGGTCAAAGCTCATATTTTGCAACCACCGGATTGTTCAAAGCCGTTCGAGATTATGTGTGATGCAAGCGACACTACTATTGGTGCAGTTTTGGGTCAACGGGTTGATAAAAAGCCGGTGGTGATTTACTACGCAAGCAAGACTTTATCCGAGGCGCAACTCAATTACACCACAACCGAAAAGGAGTTATTAGCGGTGGTGTATGCTTTGGATAAGTTTCATGCTTATATTTGGGGGAGCAAGGTAGTGGTTAATTCGGATCATAGTGCGGTCCGATATTTGATGGAGAAAAAGGATGCGAAGCCCCGTTTAATTCGGTGGGTGTTGTTATTACAAGAGTTCGATTTAGAGATCCGAGACAAAAAGGGAAGTGAGAACGTAGTGGCGGATCACTTGTCTCGGATTCTGGTGGAAGGGATTGACGATGTAAGTGAAATAAACGAAAGGTTTCCCGACGAGCAACTCCTAGCCGTATCCACCTTTGTTGCACCGTGGTACGCTCACTATGTCAATTACTTAGCCACGGATGCCATCCCAAGTCATTGGACCAAGAAGCGACGACAACAATTTATGGTCCAAGTGAAGCAATACATTTGGGATGAACCGGATCTTTTCAAGATCGGGCCGGATCAAGTTATTAGAAGGTGTGTGCCCGAAACGGAGGTGTTGGAAATTTTGACTCATGCTCATTCATCCGCTTGTGGAGGTCACTTTAGTGGGCATAAAACGGGATACCGGGTTCTATCATGTGGGTTTTATTGGCCCACAATTTTCAAGGATGCATGTGAGTTCGCTAGAAATTGTGTAAACTGTCAAAAGATGGGAAGCATATCGAAGAGGGATGAGATGCCATTAAAACCAATCTTGGTTGTAGAAATATTCGATGTTTGGGGTATTGACTTTATGGGTCCCTTCCCAAATTCCAACGGGTTCTTATATATTTTGGTGGCAGTTGATTACGTCTCGAAGTGGATTGAGGTTATTGCAACAAGAACAAATGACCACTCGGTTGTTTGTAAATTCGTTCAATCCAATATTTTCTCTCGCTTTGGTATCCCGCGTGTTATTATAAGTGATGGTGGTTCGCACTTCAAGAACTTTAATTTCGGGAAACTTTTGAAGAGGTATAGCGTGAACCACCGGATTGCCACACCTTACTATCCGTAAACGAGTGGACAAGTCGAAGTGTCCAATCGTCAAATCAAAGAAATCCTCATGAAGACGGTTAGAACGGATAGGAAGGATTGGTCGAGCAAGTTGGATGATGCGTTGTGGGCATACCGAACGGCCTACAAAACTCTGATTAGCACAACACCTTACCGGATGGTGTATGGAAAGGGTTGTCAATTGCCAATGGAGTTAGCGCATCGGGCACATTGGGCAATTAAGACGGTGAATGCGGATTATGATGAGGCGGGAAAGATGAGAAAGTTGCAATTAAGTGAGACCGAAGAGATTAGAGATGAGGCGTATGAGTGTGCATCGGCCTACAAAGACAAGCTCAAGAAGGTACATGATGCAAAGTTGAGGAAGAAAACATTTGAAGTGGGTCAAAAGGTTTGGTTGTACAATTCAAGACTCAAGATGTTTGCGGGCAAGCTTAAAAGTAAATGGATGGGCCCGTATGTTGTTCGGCGAGTTGGTGGTGTGATGTTGTTAAAAGAAAAAAATAAAAAAATATAAAAAATGAAAAATCCAAAAAGAAATTTGTGGTTTGAGTGTTGAGCTTTTGGGTGATGTGAAAAATATTTAGTGATCAAATCCTCCTAAAACCATACATTGGGGTCAATGTATCCCAAGTTTGGGGATGGGGGGAAATTTTTTGAAGATTTTGAAAAAAAAGTTAAATCAAGCAAAACAATGTGAGAATTTGAACACCCTAGATTAACCCCAATTAATGCACCGGCAACCCTTGATACCCCTTTTATTCTTGGTGAGAGTTGAAGCCACACATGTAAATAAATAATACTTATCTTTGATGAGAGTGGCTACGGGTGGGGGTGCATTAGAACTTGTGCCTTGATACGGTTTGAGTCCTTAGTTGGGCGTGAATGCGAAAAGGATAAGGGAATTTAGGTAGCCTCGTCTTTAGTGTGTGTGAGTGTGGGATTTGGGGGGTTGGACATTTATATATATGAGCATGGTTGCGAGATGGGCGGGGGTTTGGACATTTAGTTGCCCAATTTTTGTGCCTAAAAGCCTATCGTTTGTTACCCCTTAGCTAGTTCCTAAAAATTTACCTAACTTGACCCGGTCTTATAGTGTTAGTGATTGTTTAGTAGTATGTAATTTTATTTGATGTTATGTTGAAAGTTATTATGCTATGAAAAAAAAAATCAGAAAAGAAAGAAAAAAAGAGAAAAAGCAATGAAAAATGAAAAAAAAGTGATGTTTAGTTATCTTGTATATAGTAGTTTAGTTTGGTAGTTGTTTGTTCGTTTCTTTGTGTAATAAAAGACTGGGTTAAGTTTCGCTACTTCATATATATTCCATTTCCTACCTGTACACCTAGCCACGTTACAACCTTAAAAGTCCCTTTGATTTGCATTCATGTTTGGCACTTGTTAGGAGAAGGATCGATTTAGGTACAAGCCTATAGTTTTGCAAACGCCCGTTAGCCTTTGTGTGTCTAGCTTACAATTGCTAGTGCTTACTTGTTACCGAGAGGAGAGACTTAGCGAGGGGTGCGTTATTTTGGGTGTTAAAAAGGGGTTAGTAAAAGGACTACATGTTTTTGCTTGGTTTACATTGATCATTTGTTTTGAAAACGATTGGATGAGTTGCTTGGGACAAGCAACGGTTAAGTGTGGGGATGTGACGGGTGGTCCATAGGACAACCCTAAATGATGTTAAAAGACGAATTTATCCTTCACTTAATCGCGTAATTATCTTGAATTAGATGACTACGGTTGCTTATGTTTCAGGTGCGGTTCGGGAGCTAAAAAGGGATAAAACGTAGCTTTGGACGGTTTGGAGAGGAACGGGTCATGCATGGGAGGAATGAAGAAACAAAACACACAAGTCAGGGTGCCACCGTAAATTACGGTGGCCACCGTAATTTACGGTGGCCCTGAAATTTGCATAATCTTCCACCGTAACTCAGACTCTTCCCACCGTAACACTTTGAAGACCACCGTAAATTACGGTGGTACCGTAATTTACGGTGGAGGCTGCGAGGAAATTCGTAACTGCCTTATTTAGTCAGTTTTTGGGTGTCTTTTCACATTATCTCATCATTGGACGTTTCGCTGGCATATTAGGGGCGATTTTGGCTGATTCTACTTGGTTGCAAACATTTCTAAACATTTGGTTTATGTTTTTGATTGGTATGAACATTAAACTTGTTGCTATGATGATTCACCAAGCTATGTGTGGCTAAACTTATGGTGATCATCCTAAATTGAAGGTTTGTCTATGACTTTTGTGTTTGGATTCGTATTTCTAGAATAGTAGACTTGCAATGTTTGTTTGTTTATTATGGTGTTTGAATGTTTGTTTGTAAATTGTTGATTGATGTTATGATCGTATTCTAAACCGTACATTCTTGGTGTCGCTGACAATCGAGATATCACGGGAGGGATTAGGGTTGGATATTAGTCAATTGGTTATCGGGTAACAACCTCGTGTTTTTATAATCCGAGTACTTAGTTCCCTTTTATCACGAACAAACAATCATACATGAATCATGTCTATGTGATTCTTTCTAGTGAATTTAAACACAATTGTCAAAAGCAAACCGGAAGTTTAGGATGGTCGCTTTCTCCTAATCTGCTTTACAACCAACCTTTGATTTGAAGTTATTTAGTTAATTTTAGTTTTAAAACCAAACAATCCAAATTATTGATCTTTACTTTCTGCGAATTAGGTTAATTTTAGTTAAAGTGCAAAGCTATAAAATCAACACATTTTCCACATACTCCCTGAATTCGATACCCATTTACCACTATCTATAGTTGTTATTTGGATTAAATTTGATTGTGACCACGACACCACGTCAAGGGTTATTGTAAAGTAATTTTGTCCATTGTTGACATTTTGAATCCTTATATTCACATACTTTCCTTGTTTGTCAACTTTAGTCCTTCTAACGTAATCCTGTACACGTTTAAAGTTTATGACACGTGTCGATACATTATTGGACTTGAATTTTCGAGGTGTTACACCTATCCACCAGAAATTTTTCCTTAAATCCTGGTACATTTGATCACTTCCTGGATGCATCGTATACTTAGACTTATGGGCTTCTTCTAATATATGATGACGTAGGTTTCTTAATTTAGGTATCCACATTCTCTTTTTATGGAATCTCCAAATTCCATCTGTTCCTTATTCTAATTCCTTAACCATACCTTTTAATTTTTCAGTTTCATCCTTGATTACTGATTTTTGTGCTTTTCTGATTTGATCATTTAAATCTACTTGTAGATTTAATTTAAGAGAACGTACCCTTTTTGGCTTTTCATGATACTTTCGGCTTAAAGCATCTGCCACTATATTTGCTTTTCCTTCATGATACTGGATATCACACTCATAGTCACTAAGCATCTCCATCCAGCGTATTTGTCTCATATTCAACTCCTTTTGCCCGAAAACATACCTTAAACTCTTATGATCGATGAATATGGTAAACTTACTACCATAAAGGTAATGTCTCCAAATCTTAAGGGCAAAA